>PISX010030033.1:0-19232 GCA_004024625.1 Mellivora capensis | reverse complement strand
CTAGCCTTTGGAACAAAGTTCTCAAGAGGCCTGAGGATAAGAATACCAATGGGTTTACTTACAAGCCTCCAGAGATGATCTGGGGGTATGTCTCCCACGGACTCTTACACACCTACGGGTCCGGAGGCTATGCGTTCTATTTTTTCCCAGAACAGCAGCCTTTTAATTCCACCGTGAGGCTCAGGGAACTCCAGAGCAGTGAGTGGCTTGATGAGAAGACGTGGGCCGTGATTCTGGAGCTGACCACCTTCAACCCAGACGTCAGTCTGTTCTGTAGCGTCTCTGTCGTTTTCGAGGCATCTCAGTTAGGAGTTGTGAACACGAGCCTATCCGTGCACTCCTTCTCGCTTGCTGATTTCAACAGGGAAACTTCAGCAGAAATCTACTTGTATGTGGCCATTCTCATTTTTTTTTTAGCCTATGTGGTCGATGAGGGTTATGTCATCATGCAAGAAGGGGCCTCGTACGTGAGAAGTGTGTATAATCTGCTCAACTTCGCTCTAAAATGCATATTTACCGTGCTGATTGTGCTCTTCTTTAGGAAGCACTTCTTGGCCACTGGCATAATTCGCTTTTACTTGTCGCACCCTGAGGATTTCATTCCGTTTCATGCAGTTTCTCAAGTAGATCACGCCATGAGGATCATTTTGGGTTTCCTGTTATTTCTGACCATTTTGAAGACCTTCAGGTACTCCAGAATCTTCTATGATGTGCGCCTGGCTCAGAGGGCCATTCAGGCGGCCCTTCCTGGCATCTGCCACATGGCCCTGGTGGTGTCCGTGTACTTCTTTGTGTTCATGGTCATTGGCTCCCTGGTGTTTGGTCAGCATGAGTGGAACTACAGTAACCTGACTCATGGTATGCAGACATTATTCTCCTATTGCATTTCAGCATTTCAGAACACTGAGTTCTCCAACAACAGGGTTCTGGGGGTCCTGTTCCTCTCTTCTTTCATGCTGGTTATGATCTGTGTATTGATCAACTTATTTCGGGCATTGATTTTGTCTACCTATAAGAAAATGAAGCAGCCCGTGTATGAGGAACCATCAGACGAGGCGGAAGCAATGACCTATCTGTGTCGCAAGCTAAGAGCAATGTTTAGGTTTTTGACCTTCCAACCCAGGGACAAAGATGAACCAGAGTTCTTTGTCAACATGTTGTATGGGCAGCCTGAGAAGAATAGCCGGCGGTATCTGGGGCTGAAGACCAGAAACATCAAAGGGAAGAAAATGGTTTATCTTGTTGTGTGATGAGTGACAGGGTCAAGACTCACAGGCAAGAGTCCTCCTAGATGCTGGTTCTCCGGATGTAAGGAATGTTCAATGGCTCAGCAGTGCTCTCTTCCCATGTCCTGCAAAATGCACACCCCTACATTCAGAAGTGTCTCCACCTGTGGCCTCTACTCCTGAGTGTTGGGGTTCAGGGCATATCTGCAGCATGGGAGCCCAGAGCCGATTTCCCTCTAGAGGGGAACTCGGTATCCTTGGAGCCCATAGCTGTTTAGAGTTATTGAGACCTGGAGTTGGGTAGATAGCTCTAAAGGTTCCGTACTCTACTTCCCTAGGGTAGAGAATTTTCATCCTGCGACTGTGTCCTCCAGGGCTGGGTGTCAGGAGTTTGTGGGTCCCTCATTCCCTCTGGAGGTTCCCCTTGCAGAGCAGAGCTGGGAAACCCCTCTCAGCCCCCTGCCTTCTCCACCCCCCCTACCCTACCCCTCACCCATCCAGCTGGGCCAGGGCTGGAGGGACCTTGTGCCGAGATCAGGATCTGCTTTTTGCTTTTGATTCTAGGGATGAGACCTGAGGGTCAGAAGACTGATCTTCCCATCTACTCCTGAGGGCTACTGCTAGTTAATGCCCTGAAATGTAATAACTTTTTCCGGCCATTAGACATGAATTTTGTTCAACAACAAAAAGGTGTGTGTGTGTGTGTGTGTGTGTGTGTGTGTGTGTGTGTTTGTGGGGAGGAGTGGGTTCACATCGAAAGATAGTAAGTGTTCTTTATATTGACTATAACAATGTCCATCCAGATCTTGGCCCTTGGGTAATTTACAGCATGGTGGATTACTGCAGAATAAGAACGAAAATGTGATTTATTATTTAAGAGCAATATGGCTTGCAACTCTTAAAGTTCTGCTCAGAAGCATGTTCGTTTATGTAGATGCCACTTTAAGCTTTATCAGAATTAAACGTGAGATTTCTCCTGTGAGATTTGCCATGATTTCTGCGTGAGGGGTGTATGTACAGGTGGATCCTGCCTTCCCCATGGAGAGCCAGTGAAGGGGGACAACCCAAGCAGGTGGGAACAAGTTTGTCCCAAGCCCTTGTTACTCACTCGGTGGCCCTGTGGTCCTGAGCTGTGCTGGAATGGCTCACAGACACATGGATGTGCTTTCCATGCCACTCACACAAAATAGTGCCTGAAGGTCAGATTTGGATTTTCTTTTCTTTTTTAGGGTATTATTGATTTGAAAGAGAGAGAGAGAGAGAGAGAGAAGGGGCAGAGGGAGAAGCAGAATCCCTGTTGAGCATAGAGCAGGAAGCAGGCCTAGATCTCAGAATGGTTCATGACCTGAGTGGAAGACAGAGACTAACTGACTGAGCCACCCACACGTCCTTCTCTTATCTGTAAATATGTGGTTTCTTGGGAAACCATTTAAAAAATATTTTGAGATACTCCCAATCCTTTGGATTGGTTTTCTTCTTATATTACAAATGGTAGAGAGCTCAAATTCAAAATTAACTTTATTTTCTGCCAAAGACCATGATCTGCTCTTTGAATATTTCCCGTAGCTCTTGCAGTCCATCTCGTAACTTGTGTAGCCTGTCTTAGGGCTTGAGCTGTATTCTAGAGACAAGGTCATGTATCTGAGTGGTTATAGGTCAAACATGAAGAGCTTCATCCAGACGGTCCATCCTTGGGCAGACACAGAAAATAAAGTCAGCAGCATATCATCGTGGCTGTGATCCAAGGAATGCTCTTGCTGGGAGCACCCAGAGGTCCTATCTGCTAGTAAGAAAATCAGAGTGTGTCCTCAGCTCCCTGCGGTCCACGTCCAGGAATCGGTGTTATTCCCAGAAATGTCTTGTATATTCCTTAATTCTCAATTGCCCAAAGGAAAAAGGCCCAGTCCCCAGGCCTGGTGGCTTCAGGGGTCGCACAGTGCTTGGCTTATGTAGTGGCATAGGGGCCTGGAGACGGGCATGTCGCGAAGGCACCAGGGAAGAGCAGGTCTGAGACCGGGACATGGGACCCCGTGGGCCCGAGGGCCCTATGGAAGCTGGAGCAGGGCAGGCTCCGGAGGGCCGGGTCACTGGGGCTCAGATCACCAAGGGCGTCACAGGCCACATTGGGAGCAGCACAACGATATGTCCGAAGTGCACACCGCTTTAAAGTGTCCACGGGGAAGGACAGGGCTCCCTTTCACCCTATCTTGTCTGCTGCCTGGGGTGGACATAGACACTCCTGCCTGTGGCGCTGGCCCCGGCCTGGGGGACCGGGACTCACCTTTCAAAGCGGGTGTGGGGACAGGGAGTTAGGGATCTAGGTTCAGGGCGCTCCAGTCCAGGCAAGTGTGTAGTGAGACGATGCTGGACGCGCTCCGGCCGCCTGGATTCTTCGAAGGCGGGTGGAAAATCCAAGAAGCATCGGAGAGCCTCAGAACAGCCATTAGAGCCGGTCCCGTGGGACTGCTCAGCCTGGAGGCGGGCGTGACCCTCCCTTTCCGCCCCAGCGTCGCAGAGGCGGAAGTCTATTTTGAAGAGTCGGAAGTCCTCCCGGAAGCCCCGCGGAGGGCTGGGGGCGGGCTCGCGCCTGCGCCGTACGTAGTCGCTGGGAGGCGGAGTCGCGCAGGCGCCGCGGGGCGTAGGCCGTGCTGTTCCCGGCGGCGCTTCCCGGCGGCCTGCGGGGCCGTGTCGCCCGCGGCTGGGCGGTAAATGCTGAGGAGCCCGTATTGCCTAGGGCCTGGGGCAGCCCGGGAGGTGCGCGGCCGTCCGGCGAGCTGAGGCTCCGGCCGTCTGCGCGGGTGACGCCGCGGTGGAAGAGGGCCGCTGAGGGCGCGTCCTTCGGCCGTCCCGGGCCGGAAGCCCCGGGGGAGCGCGAGGGAGGGCGGCGGAGCCCGGGGCGGGCCCGGAGGGACGGCCTGCGAGTGCGCGCCCGCGGCCGCGAGCCCCGCCGCCGCCGGAGGGGCCCGAGCGCAGTGAGGCGTGCGGGCCGTAGGGCCTCGTCGCGAACGTCGCGGGAGCGCCCGGCCGCAGGCTCGACGCGTCGCGGGCGGCAGGAGGGGCCGGAGCAGCGGGCGCGGAAGCGACGCGGAGGACCGTGGCGAGCGAGCGGAGCGGCCGCGGTCAGGACGCGGGTGGCCGCGAGGGGCCCGCTGGCTCGAGGCCCCGGCCGGCCCGGCCCCGTGGCCGCCGCCCGGAGCCTGCGGATGGAGGCGGAGGCGGAGGCCGCGCGCCGGGCGCCGGGCGTGTTTTCGTGCGGGCTGTGCGCGCTGAGCGCCCCCTGCAGCTACGTGGGGCGGACGCCCCCCGACGCCCGCGCCGTCGTGTGAGTCCCGCGGCGCCCCGGTGTGGCGCTGGCCGCGCCGTCGCGTCGTAGCCGCACCGCACCTGGGCTCTGGACGCTGCGGGGGTGACCTGCCGAGGCGCGGGGCGAGGCTCCTCCGGAAGCTCCGGGCCCCTGCGGGCCGCCGCGGGGGCTGCGGCCGCGCCACTCCGGGGCGGGGTCGCCTTGGCGGACCTTCTCAGAGGGGAGCCTTCCTGCCCTCTCGCTCTGAGGGGCCTGAGGCCTCAGGTCCAGCTTCCAGTGGGTCTGCCCGGAATCAGCCTTGCGCCAGCCGCTGGGTCCCGGGGCCTGGTCGCGACCTTTAACCTGCCCCTGTGGGAGGCCGCGCTGTGGGGGGGCCACCCGGTGCGTAGCCACGGCCCAGGCGGCAGGGCCAGGCTGGCGTCCGGGCGGGTTTCTCTGCTGCCCAGGAGCCCGCGGTGTCATCGCGGCATCTGTGGGTCTCCGATGTGCGGGGTGCGGCCAGCGCCGAGCGCAGCGTGTAGGGCGCCCCGGTTCTCCCCGCGCCCGTGGCAGCGGCGCGGAGCGGGGTCTGGGGCCTGCGCCGCCGCAGCGGTGCCCCGTCCCCGGCTGCTCCACGGGTTCCAGCCCGCTCCCCCCGGCTTGCCTTCCTGCTCCCACCCGGGGGCACGGGGGCGCCGGCCCCTCCTCTCGTGAACCCTCCCGGGCGTGCGGGCTCTGGGGAGGCCGGTTCCGTGCCGCTGCCAGGCTTCCCTTGGCAGAGGTTCCGGCCGTCCTGACCTCGGCGGCGCGCACTGTCCTGCAGGCTCCTGGAGGAGAGTTACGTCTTGAAGGACCCGTTCACCTCAGACAAGGGCCGGTTCCTGGTCCTCGGCTCCCAGTGCAGCGTGTGCGGCCGGCTGGTGTGCGTGGGCCCGGTGGGTACGCTGCGTGGGCTGCGGCGCCTCCTCTCCCTCCCTGTGGCGGCGACCCCACACTGGGCCGTGGGGAAGGGGACGTGTGAGCCTTCCCCGAGGACAGTGAGCGTCAGCCTCTGCTCGGGCCGTGATCCTGGGGGCCCCGCCACGTGTCGTGCTGGGGCCCGGGTTCTCGGAGGCCAGCTGGTCCGCCTCTCTATGGAGAGTCCCGCAGCCGCCGGGGTGAGCAGGCAGAGGGCTGGGGGGGTCCCAGGTCTCCGTGTTGGCTGAGCAGTGGGTGCTGACACTTCTCCCTCTCCCAGCCCTGCCAGTGGCCACTGTGCTGCTCTCCGTGGGACGGTGACCTTCTTCCTCCTTGTCCTTGGAGGGACCTTCCAGAGGAAGGAACGGTGCTTACGGGAGCAGTTGCTGTGGGTCAGGGCCTGTGCTTGGGGCCCGTTTTCCCAGGGCAGATTCCTTCGGGCCTGCCCCAAACCCCAGCTACGCAAGGCAGCATTGCCCCCATCTCATAGGTGAGGGCACGGGGGTTCAGAGAGGCCCAGTAGGCCCAGGACACCAGGGTCGTGAGCCTGTCACTGGACAACCCAGGGGCGGGTGGAGGCGGAGCCCTGTGGCTGAGTGGTGTGGCCCCTGTACCCGGAGTGACAGGGCCAGCCGGCGGCCCCTGGGCATTCCGCTAGGAGGCAGAGTGTGGACAAGGCTCCTGCCTCACAGACCCGGTTTAAACATCAGCCTCTGTCCCTGAAGGGTCGGGGGGCGGGGAGATTTGATGGGGCGAGATGAAGCGTTGGCAAGGCAGAGGCCTGCATGTTCGAGGACACGGGCGGCGTGTGAGGACTCAGCGGGAAAGAAGCAGCTGGGAAATGAAGCCCGGAAAGGGGAGTTGGGCCGGTGGGAGCGAAGCCCTGAATGTCACACTTCCACATTTGGGCTGCACTTGGTGAGCAGAGGAGAGGGTGCCCTGTGTGGCATCCGAGGTCTCCTGTGTCTTGGAAGAAGCGCTTCGTTGGTGGCGAAGTCCCCCCTCTCACGTGGGAACAGCTGTCCTCTGACGCCGCGGGAAGGACCGCTCGTCTTGGCTGAGGCACACCCTGAGCTGCTCCAGCAAAGAGACCCCCAAAACAGTGGCTTGATTTTGACAGTCTGCGCTTACTTTTCGTGTGTGAAAGCATCCAGAGCAGATGGCGCCGCTGCCGTTCTCAAAACACAGCCCGGCCGGTTGCAGAAGGGGCTGGGAAAGTGGGCTTCGGGCGGGGCCCTGGGCAGTGAATCCTAGGGGTCGCGTGGCACAGGATGGGCGCAGGGTCAATGGCCGTGGTTGGACAGATGCGACCTCCTGCCCAGACCAGCTGCTCGCCGGTGGCCGTTTTGGTCTGTGGAGCTGTGCCCAGCACCGGTGGTCACCAAGCACTTGTCGCACTGCTGCGATAACCAGGAGAGGGAAGGACCTAGAATCTCTGACAGGTTAGGTGTGGCCCCAGTTCCATCTTCTCATTGTTTCCACGTCACCCGTGGTGGACGGTAGTCCCCAGAGTGTGTCTGTGCCATCCAGGCCCTCCCACCTGGGTTCACCCAGGCCTGCATTGCCTTGTTCTCTCCGACATCGTCACCAGTCTCACTGGGTGATTCCCACATGCTCAGGACCCCCCGATACTCCACTGCTTGCAGGGGCTGATGGGGATGCCTTACCTGGTTTCTCCTCCTTGGAGGCCCCCCATTGTCTCTTTTTGTTTTAGGTGATGACTGCATTCCTGGAGGTGGCTGGCCAGTCCCCAGGCCCTGCTCTCCCTCCTGCTGTTCTGGCCTTAGCCACCACCTCCCTGACACAGCTGCCCCTGCCCTGCGCCCCCAACCCCCAATACGTGGTGAAGGACTGGCCTCTGGGAGAAGTTGCACCCCCCTGCTCTGTGGTACTTAGTCTCCTTCCCCTGTCCTCTTTCAGGAATGCAGTTTATTCTACTCCAAGAGGTTTTGCCTCCCCTGTGTCCAGGAGAACATGGATGCCTTCCCTCAGGAAATCCGGCTAGACTTGGAGAAAAGGAAAGCTCCACCAAAGAGGCTGGCCAGCCAGCCTGGCTCGCGGACCTGAGTGCAGCCGGGTGCCAGGTTGGCAAGAGCACCTCGCACAGAGCTCCGGGGCCGAGCTGGGAGCCGCCGTGCCCAGCCTTGTTCCAGGACAGGCAGGAGCACTGTGTGCAACTGCAGTGAGCGGGGGCCCAGCCTGCAGCAGGAAGGTGACTGGGAGACGCAGAGAAGGCACTCACAAGGCAGACCTTGGACCAGACATCCCGCAGACCCAACCCCATCCAGAGCCCTCTCGATGCTGAGACCGCAGGGCAGGAACTGAGGAATGGCTCAGAACTGGCACAGAGGGAGGCCAGGGCTGGGCCTGCTGGCCCTTTGGCTCTCCTCCCAGACCTGAGGGCTCTAGTTCTTCCCGCAGGGTCATCCCTGGCTCCTGCTTACAGGTGACAGACCCGGAGGGCCCTTTATGCCCTTCGCATGATTCGTCGGATCCAGGAGTTGGTAACATGCTGCTCTGCCTGGCCCTGAGGACACAGGAGTGAAGGGACAAAGCCCACTGCCCTGGTCCAGTATGGGGAGACCCTCTGGTCACGCTGGGGGGTTGTGCTGTCCGTGCTCATGCAGAGGCAGGACAGTTGCGTAGGGACTCTTGCTTTCTCCATCCAAGGAAGTGAGTGTGCATGCAGGGAAGACCTCACTCAGTGGGACGGTTCACAGGGACGTGACCTGTGGGAAGGTGCCTGAGGTGTGTGGGGGAGCTGCAGGTGCGACTGGGGGTCCGGGGGCGGTGGTTTACTTCACGTCCTCATGGTGCTTGGAAAACGTTTTAAATCTTGACCATGTGTTAGATCCGTAATTAAAAACCCAGAGAGCCGGTTAATGTTTTGAAAAGTAATCCTTCCCTAGAAACATTTGCGAGGCAGATGTTCTCCTTGGCACTCTGGATCTGGCGTGGGTCAGGGGCTGGGGTGTTGCCACGTGAAGCCTCTTCTGTCCTGTCTGTCCCGCAGGCTCTCGCTCCGGCCCAGGCCCAGGCCCATTCCAAGGCAGAGCAATGCCTTCCCCTGCCTTCCCTTGGCTCACACAGAGGCTCACAACTTGAGGTGCTGGCTTGCCCTCTCCACAGGGGACCCCCGCATCAGCTCTGTAGGCGGCCCCAGGGCACTCGTCCCCCCACGGGCACCCCTGCCCTGTGGCCCCCACCTTCGCCATGGGGGACACACTGAAGGGTGCGTTTGGCTCTGCTGGTTCTCAGAGGGCCGGAGCTGTTCTATCTTTGCCCGTAACTACCTGAGGGCCTGCTGACACCGTCCTGGGGGGCGGCAGACATGCGTTTGAGAAGAGAATGAGTAAAGAGCTTTTACTGGCTGATGGGTGCACTGGGTTTTATTTTCAGATGCTTCCCCTGCGTCACATTACTTTAGGCGAACGACTGTCATCCTGGGGCCACACTGTCCTAGGTCTGTTCTGTGCACCGGAGGACAAAAGGACTAGAGGTGAAGACCCATGGGGGGCTGGGGTGCGGGCTGCTCTGGGCTGAGGGCAGATGCTACAGCCAGGGACTTTCAAACTAAACGTTCATCTCATGGCATCACTCAGAACTGACCAACTAATTTTTAAAAATAGTTTTATTTTTTAAAACCATTAAGGCAACGCTGTACCCTGAAATTAAATCCTTACATTCATCAGTCTTACAGTAGGACATAGCAAACCTGTACATTCCCATAAATTCAGTATATAAATCAACATACGTGATCAGTTCAATCTCCTAGCAGGAAACAATAAGACGGAAAATTTTTTTAAAAAATTAAAAAGTTATCTTATAGTCATTTTCTAATTGCTTGGAACCACTATCGGTTAATGTGACTCGGAAGATGCTATTTGCTCTTCTGTGCACACCCCTGCTCCCTGAGGCCCTGGATGCCCCCTCTGCCCAGACCCAGAGAGAGGCCCCCAGAACCTGCTCTAAAAGATCTCCTTTGGAATTGCTCCTGTTTAATATGAAGACAAGGGGTCTACCAGCCCCTGAAGACTTGGAGAATATAAGGCACCAAAGAGTGAACGATAAACACACCAAGAAACCAAGCTCAGTCTTGCTTTGGAAATCTGCACCCATCTAATGTTCTGACATGTGTCGGTCAGTTGCTCTCAGCACCACGGCCCTGCGGACATCAAGAAGTTCTGCTGAGATACTGAGAATAACCCAGGGGGACTCACGGGGTCCGTGGTTTCTGTTACATGCTTCAGGCTGGGCCATCTGGGCGTTGCCAGAGAACCAGTGGTGCAAATATCCCATCCGAGGATTTTGGATTCCCCGAGTACTTTGGTAATGACCCACAGGTAGTAATTCCCTGAAGAGCAGGCTGCGACCCACGGCCCGGAATAGATCAGGTCTTATCAGGATACTGCTGGGGGCAGTAAGTGACTCTGCACCTAGTCTCTGGCCCCCTTGCCGGGAGAGACGGTGAAGACAGACTCGCTTGTCCTTGCATGTGAGGCACGGTGAGGGGAACAGATTTATACAGGGAAATAAAGTGCGTGGCTTGGGAGAGACAAAAAGCTGTGTGTGTGTGTGTGTGTGTGTGCGCGCGCGTGCACGCACATGTGTGTGCGATCGTATGTCAGTTATGTTCCAGCATCCTTTGTGTTTCCGGTAGGTTCCAAGAGCCAGGCTACTAAGAGTATATGTCAACTAACACTGATTTCAAAAGAATCCAAGTCTTCGTTACTAGATGCATGATTATAAGTTAGTAAAATATTTATACTAAACTCTTTCTTAAGCTTGAATCCTAGTATTTAAGATATAGCTACAAATATATGTACCATACAGTGTAGGAAAAATGCTCAAACGCAAATACTGTGACCTCACTGGAAAGGGTACTGAGTGGTGTCCATCTATTGTGAGGTAATTTTTTTTTGTTAGTTTTTAGGCCTGAAAAAAGGAACAGACTGTGCTTTTTAAGAGAAGATAGTTTCCAAAAGTGAATGATTTTACTTTGGAAAGATTGGGCACTCGCATATCTTCAAGGCCGGAAGCTTGACCTCCCTGCCCTGAGGTCATGCTGAGGCTGGAGGACCCCTCCAGGCCAAAGCCCTTCCCTCGGGGCTCACCTGGGTGGGTGGCTCACGGAGGGGGGCGGGTCCCTGTGCTGGTCTGCACAGTGCTGCAGTCTGTTGAATTAACGAATTAAGGAAGTTTAGATGTGGGGTGTGGGGAGAAGGGTAAGGGAGGAGGAGGCTAGTATATTCCCTTCTCTGGAGAAGCACTTGGGGAAGTTCTTCACGCCTGACCCAAAGTAGCAAACAAATAAAAAAACCTGACCCAGGTCTTAACCCTATCTCTGACATTTAAAAAAAAAAAATTTTTTTTTTTAGTTTTTTTCTTTTTTTGGGGGGCAGATAATGCACTGAACAGCTAGTGGGCCGCTGGAGTCCTTGATGTTCCCCATCGCTTCAATCAAGATGTGACTTTGAACATGGGTGCAGGTTAGTCTGTTTGGCAAGGAATTCCAAAAGGATGCGGCTGTACGCATGTCAGCTGGGCCACATTACATGCCCCCCCTCCCCCCGCCACTCTCCTGAGCTAGAGTAGTACACGGTGACACTTGTCCTTGTCTCAGACTGAAATGTCGAGAAGCAAATGGTCCGCTGAGGGCCCCACGCTAGACCTGAGAAGGCGTCCCAGGCCTCATGCTGCAAGGGCAGCTCAGACCCCACCCTGGCCACCAGCCTCTCACTTGCTGTCCGATATGTGGGCCACCCCCGCAGCCTTTACAAGCCTCAGCCCACTCCACGGAAGTATTCAGACACCCAGCTGCACTGCACAAAAACAGCATAACGGAGAGAACTCTCTAATTCCTTAAACTGACACATGAAGATTCATTGTCTTTTTTTTTCTTCTTCTAAAACTTATCACCTCTAATTTGCGTTGTGGTTTCCAGAGAAATTAATGGATCTTGTCTCCTGAGTCAGACGAAAGTTCACTGCCTTTGCTCTTACTCCGGTGCGTGTCACAGGCTGGAGGTCAATGACCATTTTCCTGAATTCTATTAAAATGGCACCTAAATATATATAATATATGTATATGTATTTATATCCCAGCAAAAAAACATAGGCTGCAACCTTCGGAGCCTGGCAAGAATCCTTAATCCCAGGGGAATCCTATTAATCAGCTTGGACCAAGAGTTAAGAGAAGCAGGGCCACATTTAAGAGGAGAAGAACAAGCACAAGGAGCCTGGCTTTGGAGCCACCTGGTGCCGGGCTGTGCCAATGCTGTGAAGACTTGGTAGGTGGGAAAAAGCTTCCACGGACACTTGTTAATATTCAGTAAGCTCTCAGTGGGCCGTACTGATCGTAGCTGGTGACTTCCACAGTGGGATGTCCTTGCCATCCTGAATGGACACTACTGCTGTGAACTTAAAAGGCTTTAAGCAAGTGACCCCTCCGGGAACACTTGCAGTGCAGGTTGGTTGAAACGGCGCACCCCTCTCTAAACGGGGCTTTTGTAAGACCGTGGCCACTGGGTAGAGACCAAAAAACCACAACCATCATGTATGCAGTGGCTAGGTATCTAAGGTATCTAAGTGCTTGGTGGTTTGAAGAAGCGAGGAGGAGGCGGGAAGTGCCCAGAGGCAGCATAGAGGCCCAGGTGCACCTTGGACAGTCACTGCCCAGCTAAGTCGGCCTGGAGGCATCTGCTTCCAGCCTCATCTGGCAGGATCCCTCCCTGAGCCAGCTGCCGTGGCCAGCAGCTACAACCGAGGAGCAGGGCGGTTCACTGTGGCCAGTGACTGTTCCCACTTCTAGACCCGGGTCATGTTCCACCTCAGGGCCACCAAACTGGGGCAGCAGCTTCTGCACGCGTGTATCTTGGAGGTACCCTTTAAACCACCAAAGTGCCTTTAGGGAGTCACATGACCTTCTACCTCTCAGTGTGCAACCAAGCAAAGGTGAGTAACTTTGGAATCTTACTCATAAATGATCTGACTATAGGTGCTGCAAAAGGACCCCGCGTGTTTCATGTACCTTAATTTTAACTGTGCCTTTTGCTGTAGTGTACTGAGGTAGCTGTTATGCTATAGATTTGGGGAAACAGTAGTTGCTAAATTAATAGTTTACTTATCATCACACATTAAACAAAGGATTCTACTTGTGCCTTGCTTGAGCTTCTGCCCAGATCTTAGGATGCTGCCCTGTCTCTGGAACCCCCACACGATCCTTGAGGCTGGTTGCTTCCTTACAGTTTCAGCTGGCCCAGTGTAAGGAACGCATCCAAAATGCAGAAAAATATATTCTTGTTCTTAAAACGAAGAGTCCCTTTAAAATAGCTCTCACAGGCATTCCTGAATGCACTGTGCACCAAGGCTCTTCTCCTGGACTTCACGTTCTTTTTGATATACGTACACCTGCTGTTCAGGGAGATGCCTGGAGTGCATCTCATCTGAGAGCTACAAGGCCACAGGGAAACTCGAGAGCAAGGTGGGAAGAAAGGAGCAGCTCGCTGGCACTCTGTAGATTCCCAAACTGTCCCTGCCTCCGCTCGTGCTGATACGTTCGCTTGCATTCTGATTTTGAAGACGTCGGGCTTCCCCAAAACGGCCACTGGCGTGCAAAGCCCTCAGCGTGGCAGGGACAGGATTCTGCGTGTGGGACACCCAGCTGGAAATGCCCAGGAGGATGAAGGGGAGGGATGCTGTGGGACTAGGGAGAGAAGGCCAGGCCGGCTCCCAAGCTGGAGCTGGCTGCTGGGTTCAGGAATCATGCTTGTCAGGCCTACAGACAAAGAGTGTTTGTAATTTTGTGGTTTCTGAGGCACATTTGGCACTTGTGGCTACAGACAGTGACTTATCTAAGGGTGTCAAGGCGGTGGCATGGGGAGCTGCATCGCACGCCGAGTTCCCCAGCAGAGGAGGGGCTCCGTGCCCTGGCCGGAGGCTTCTCAAACCTCTTCTGTCATATCTACCCCACTTCACGCTGACGTCTGCTGAAACCCAGCAGGCAATAAATGCGTTTTAACGAGCCCCTACTGGAAATGCGACAGTATTTTGAACTGGTGAATAATTTGTCCATATCTGACATCTGGTCTGAGAAATCTGATGAGGTGGCCTGAACATTCTGTGGCAATCCGTGACTGTTATTTAAAATGAACAGGAATCTGTGATTTTCTTCCTATCTGTACCAGTGAACAAATTTAAGTGACTTTCGAGCCGCAGTCTCTGCAGCCTCCTTTGTGGCCTCGCCGGGAGTGTCTCTGGGCATCTAGCTGGGCCCCAAGAGAGCCAAATGCTCGCTGACACTAGGAACGCAGAACCCATGCCTTCGGTAGCAGAATGCATGAAATAAGGAGCTTTTTAAAAGTAAGTTTTATGAAAACAGAACCATGAGTGAGTGACTTTCCTGAAAGCCTGAGTCTCCAGGGTCCCTTTCTGAGGCCATGTCTATGAATGGCCTCCACGTGGGGCATGTGAGAAGAAAGGCGACAGAGACTGCAGCAGCCCAGGGGGCCTTGTCTTAAGGAAGAACGCCCACACGGACATGCCCTCTGACTCTGGGTGACCTCTTGACAGGTGTCATTCATACGTGGAAATACTTTTATTTGCTCCCAACAGATCCTTTGATTGCACCTCTCAAAATCAAAACGAAAACTACCACTAAAGTTTAATTTTGAGAAGGATGTGCCTGTTGTCACGTTTGCCTTTTTCTACTGGACACCTCACAGTTATCATCATTCTCTCTCCTTCCGCATTTCTGGGATGCTGACCTTGGGAACTTGATCAGTCTCAATCCTGATCATTCCTCGACAGCAAGTAGTAGAGTGACCTTACAGAGACAAGTTTTCTAGAGGCGGAGGGGGAGGGGCGCAAGGGCACAACCAGGTCCTAAGAGCTGCCAGGAGGCAGGGGGTCAGAGGCAGGTGGCCAGGGGGGGTCCCCCGCACCCCTCCTCTCTGGCTTCCGCTTCAAGCTCTGGCAGGCTCAGGCCTGGCTGGCCTGGAGGGCAGGGCTGCTGCAAATCCCCTCACAGGACATTTACATACTATGGTGGACAAAAAGAGTCTTTCTAGATCCATATGCTCTGGATGAGAACCACGAAGAACATTGCTTTCATAACCATACCGGGGTTTAGGCTGAAACAAGTATTTCAGATGTTAGGAAAGCTGCCTTCCATATGTAATCGGAAAACTGCCCCGGGAAGGACGCTGTGTCTGCCCCACTCATTCTCCACGTGGTCACCCCAGGGCCCATCCTCTAAAGTCCTGTTTGCCTCACCTTCTACTGCCACCAAGAGTTAAAAAAATAAAGCTGCGCACTTTAGAAAGCAACACATGAAAAGACCAAGGAGCTGCCTTGACACACGGGGCCCAGAGGAACACTGACAAGCAACCTGTCAGTTTCCCAAAATGCTATCATGGCCCCCAAACAACCTGACTCGGTCGGTTCCCATTTGATAGGGAACAGGTCAGAGGGACGGAGAGCTGACACACTTCCCGTTTATCTTGCTCCTGCTGCCCCCACACCAGCTCAAAGCAGGCAGAGAATCGATTCCAGGGGGAATCTCGAGATGCAGCTTTCTGGGATCGTCTACACATGCCTGGAAACGGGCCCTTCCACCTGAGTCACAACCGTGAACACAGTGAAAACCGACTGACGTTTGGATGGCTCATGAAACGACCCTTTGAAAATTTAAATCCTATGATTAAGAAACAGCATGTTGTCTGTCTTCAAATTCAGGAAACAGAATTAAGGTCTTTCCAATAAATATTTTGCTGCTTTTTAAAAAATACTTAACCTTTGGGTTCATCTAGATTTATAGGATTATAAAAGTTAAAAAGTGCTGATTAGTTTAAAAATGATAAGGGAGCACAACAGCCAAAGGTGGCAAAAGGAGAAGACAGACCACATATTTCGAGATCACCAGTTAATTCAGCGCTACATTATTCATGTGATATCAAGAAATCTGCATTGATTAACATTGGGTGAGTTAAAATCAAACCACTGGGCATCATTCCCCTTAATTTTCTAAGAACTGCTTATAGCTACCTGTCCCCACCATTTCAATACTTTGTACGCTCTCAGATGTACTGGTGTGAAAAAGAAAGAAATGTGGTCTAGGGTTCCGGTTACCTAAGGCTCATCCGTCCCATTCTCTAAGGTGAAAATGGTGGAATTTGTGCAAAGCGGATGTTGCTCCCATTTCCCATCTGTAGTGCTGTTGACTTTAGAAGTCCTTGGCACATGGCCTGGGTGTTTTACCTTCAATCCATCAGTACATGTCCCTGTAGATTTCTTGCAGCAGCGGGTGCAGGGCGGCGTCAGACTCGGTCTTTTTGATGACCTGCACCAGCTGCGCGTGCTCAGTGACCAGCTGCCGGAGGTCTGCCATTTTTTGAAGGAGTTTTGGGAAGAGAAAGATGTTGTCTGGGTGGTTGGTCTGCAAGTGAAGTTTGAGCACGTGCACAATGCCCTCCTGCATTTTTTCAATGTGTCCCACGTTTAGAAGGCCGGGACGATCTATTCTCAAAAGAAAGAAGAGATGTTTGTAATAATCACCCCACTGATGACTCATAACTGTTTATCGGTTGGGGAAACCAAACATTCTTATTTATGTGGCCTTTCTTGGTTATTCCACCTTTCGATAATGTCGACTCGGCTGGAAGACAGAACTTGATTCTGCAAAAGTCACTGGGACTGTTGGGTAGATGGGACAAATACTTGGTCCTAAATATTTGGATACTGCCTTAAGTCGACCAACTACTCTACAGCATGGCCCTTTCATTTTGGGTTTATCTCATTACCACTGGTCTGGGGAAAAACCCAAAAACATTATTACAATGATGATTAAAACAACCAGTTTTGCATAATATAAAGTGAAATACTTCTTCTTGAGCGAAAACTAAATATTCGGTTTCAAGTTCTCCATAACCGTGTGAAGGAGTGTGATTGTGTTGGACTGGGTTTTGTGGTATAAAGCACTGTAAGGGGTAGGAGTGCTATGAGTCTTCCGATATGAGTCAGCTGCATAGAAGGAGGAGTGACATGTGAGTGGCAGATGCTGGCTGTACCAGATGCTGCTGAGCCCCAGGGAGGCCTGAGATCTGGGGCCGGCGGGTCAGCGAGCACACCACATGCCCTCCCTGGGGACGTTCAACCGCAGGCACTGGACCTCTCGGGACAGCCTGAGAACAGGTGTCCTGCCTTGGGTCCAGAGCCCACCTTGTCCCTCTCCCTCTCCCCATCCCTGTTCCCCTGTCCAAGAGGCAGTGCTCTCTTTAAAGCCTCAGTCCTTCCTAGGATCGTTAAAAGTGTTGCAAAGGATGTGGATTTTTTTCGTTGCTTTTTTTGGTTGTGAAATGAATCTAATTACTCACTTTTTAAACAGATTAAAAGAAACAGAAAGTGAATCCCCCTCGTAAGGTTTAATGTGTATCACACTTGATCCTTTTCTATAAATAGGATTGATCCATGATTTTTTTTGAGTGAGAGAAAGAGCGCACGTGGCAGGAAGGGACTGAGGGAGAGGGAGAATCTGAAGCAGGCTCCCCGCTCAGCGCAGAGCCTGATGCAGGGCTCGACCCACGACCCTGAGTTCATGACCCGAGCCGAAATCAAGAGTTGGACGCTGAGCCGCCCAGGCCCCCCAGGACTGATACAGGATTGTAATTTCTCCTAGAGAACTGTGCCCTACTCCTATAAAGGTTCGTGCGGTTGCTTTTACCCACAGCACTACATCTTGAGCGTACAGAGGACAAGGGTAGCTGACGTACAACTGCCCTACAGTTTCCATTGCTTGCCGGAGCACAGGGGCACCAGCTGACCGCGCGCGCAGCTGGATAGTAGCAAGGGCAGGCCTTGTGGAGCTTCCGCAGTCTGGGCAGCTGTGGCCGGCCTCAGCTCTGCACGTCAGCCACCTGCGGGGCACAGCACGGTTTCTCGAAGTGGGCGGTGGTCGCCCCATCAGTCTCCCCCAGACTGGGTAAGGTCAGCTGAGTTTACAGAACAGGGATGACCTTCTTATATCAGGACAGGGTTATTTAAAGGAACAGGACATTGAGCCAAAATTCTGGGAGCTGCAGAGCCCGCTTCCCTGCAGAGAGGCCCAGATTCTCCTTCACTGGGATCCATTTCCTTTGGCAAAGCAAACTGCAAACACTGCCAGTTAGCTACTGACATTTTTCACTTATGAAACAGAATATACCAATAGTGAGATGAACTGTACTAACATCTGCCTGGCGCTTCATAGAATACTGTCTGTATATGGATATAATACTATAATAATAGAATTACGTAACAATAATAATATACGCCATCTATTATGATCTTATCTAATATGTATTAGATATTAGATATATATTAGATAAAACTGTATTACCATTATGCCTAGTAAATTATATTTGATGATTATATTATAATCAGAAATAGAATATTATGTATATAACATAGTTAAGAATGGAACATGTTGATATAATGTACAAATATGTATTTAACTATAATAATGTATGCTAGAGTATGATACGGTATGATATTATTCTCACTTAATTCTCCTTGGTGGTGACGCAGGGGCTCTCGATGCCCTCCCACCTGCTGGTGCGTGCTTCACTGTGCACCACCCACGCACAGACAGATTTACTGCCGTCCTTTGGGAGAGGAGGCTGCAGGTGACATGGCACCAGATTGGGTCAGTGACTTACCTCCACAGCAAATTATAGCAGCCACAAAAAGGGAGATATCACTGTCATCCAGCTCCAGTGCGTTGAACTTCATCGCAAAATCAAACTTAGGTTCCATGATATCACAAAAAGGTTTCCTTAGGCTCTTCAGGAATTCACGAGTTATAAAACCATTTCCATATGCTACCAGCATCCCATCTTTATTCATCACAGAAGACAGCATGGCAAATATGGCCTCATACACTCCGTATTTCAGCAAAGTGACCTGATCGTTCAAGTCCAAGTTGGCAAAGCCAGGGATGGACTTGGCAAACTCGGTGAGCTCGGTGACGGTCTCCACAGACGTGCACTGGCAGCAGTGGAAGATGCGGACTTCCGCCTCCTTGTTCTGGATGCCATTGGCCACCAACTTGGCCACCAGAGTCTTCTCGGCCATACACAATGTCTCCATGTCGTGTATGACAAAGGGCTGCAACGAAAGACATGGAAATGAGCCAGGTCGCCGGTGACAGGCTGTCCTCTTAATTATTAATGAACTGATGAAGCCAGTGTGTGCAGATCACCTGCGGAGAGGCGCGATGTGAACAAAATGCTGTCTTCGTCCTTCAACAACCTCAAAGTTGGCCGGGGACACAAAGACATTTATGGAGAACTAGTGACATAAATCCGTAAGGTGAGTATCATCACTGCCTGACACCGGGTGGGGATTTCATTGCTATGAAAGGGAAGTCCTGAGTTTAGCAATAAAGCTAACAAGAGCATATTTGCAAAGCACTTCTGATACTTTATAAGATTTTCTGAACTCCTGACTACTACTGCAGTGGCCCTAACTACAGTAATTTTTACATTTTTATCACTGAAGAACAGCTGACATACAATGGTATATGAGCTTGAGGTGCACAGTGTAGCGATTCAACACGTCTACACCTTCGGCAGGACCCACCCCTTGAGTGGGGCCACCAGACAACACAACGGGGGCACAGTGTAGCGATTCAACACGTCTACACCTTCGGCAGGACCCACCCCTTGAGTGGGGCCACCAGACAACACAACGGGGGCACAGTGTAGCGATTCAACACGTCTACACCTTCGGCAG
>PISX010030032.1:0-19256 GCA_004024625.1 Mellivora capensis | reverse complement strand
TAGCCAAACTATGGAAAGAGCCTAGATGTCCATCAACAGATGAATGGATAAAGAAGATGTGGTATATATACACGATGGAATACTATACAGCCATCAGAAGAAATGAAATCTTGCCATTCGCAACGACGTGGATGGAACTAGAGGGTATCATGCTTAGTGAAATAAGTCAATCAGAGAAAGACAACTATCATATGATATCCCTGATATGAGGAAGTGGAGATGCAACATGGGGGACAAGGGGGGTAGAAAAAGAAGAAAAGAAACAAGAAGGGATTGGGAGGGAGACAAACCATAAGTGACTCTTAATCTCACAAAACAAACTGAGGGTTGCTGGGGGAGGGGGTCGGGAAAGGTGGGTGGGGTAATGGACATTGGGGAGGGTATGTGCTATGGTTAGTGCTGTGAAGTGTGTAAACCTGGCAATTCACAGACATGTACCCCTGGGGATAAAAATATGTTTATAAAAAATAAAAATTTAAAAAAAAGAACTTATTTTTATTAAATAAGAAGTGACTTTAATAAATGTTAATGAGGAAAAGATAGCTTTCAAATAAAAGCTTATCAAGTTTTAGAAAAGTATTAGACTAATTTTTACGGTTGAGTTTTATTATTTTATAAGTAACTTCTATGAGTTAAAAATAGGATTTTTGATAGTATAGGCAATACTAACTAACTTTAATACGCAGATAAATTATTTCATATTGATAAACTTTAGGTTTACTTACAGTCTTATTAAAAGACTATTTGTTAGAGTATGACTATGTTCCCATTTTATATTTGTTTTATTCCCCAGTATGTACTTTGATTTATGGTCAATTGAAAGTTTGAAAGTCTTAATCTATAATAAATCTAAGCTTAGGTTTTACGGATTGGTCTATTTTATGCCATCGTTGCTGGAAGAGCTGTTTGATTACTAGGTAAGAGTAATCAAATCAAATCAAAATTTAAAGTATGTCAAAGTAATTTTCCTTAATAAAATAATTCCATTAAGATGTTTTCATTAAATTCACCAGCCTATCAATAATCTGCATAATCATATACATCCAACTGAACACAGCGTTTACAAGGTAGCTTATATAAAACAGCCTAAGTATTTTAATGCCATGAATTGAGATTTTTCAAACAAAAATACATTTTGCACACACACACATATAGACACAGCCCTCTATCTGAAATTGTTATGAGCATGAGTTATGTGTGTAGTTTTTAAGAGGTTTAAAAGTAAAGCACAATTTATATTGATGGGCCAGCCATAAGAGTACTTAGGAAAACCTTAGAGAACCGCCTCAGAAATTGCTATTTAATCCTGTCTAAACATATTTTGTCCAAGTGAAGAAGGGAAAGGTATTTTGTTCCTATAATTATTTTACTTTCTGCAAGTTCTCTTTCATCATATGCTGAATCTCTATCAGGTTAGATCATTAGACAAACTTCTTAGATTAAAAAAAGTTAAAGGTAGATGATTAGGAAAAGACTTGATTGGGCAAATTTGGGATGAGTTTTAGAAGGCTTTTTATTTTTTTTAGATCAATTTCCCTGAGCTTTTGTTTATCCATTTTATAAGGCATGTAAGAATACATCATTAGTTTTTAACTTGACCTTTCCTAATTCTTTTGCATCTTAAAAGAGATCAAGACCATATGTTTAAAACATTTACTGGAAAACTTTTAGAAGACATGCACCAATAATTTGGCTTACTTTAATTAATTTCTGTCATATTGTGATAGTAATTCTTAGTTCTCAGTTGTTAAGAACTTTATTTTAAATTCATTTTCCCATAGTATTTTTCTAAATTACGTCTTGTTTTTAAACTAAAATATCATCAACAGTAGCTATTTTTTAAAAATGTATAACAAGTTTATTGAGATGTAATTCACATGTCATATAATACTTATTTAAGGTATACAATTCAGTGGGATTTTTCTTAGTATATACACAGTTGCACAGCTAACACCACAATGAATTTTAGAATATTTTCATCGCCTGTCAAAGAAACCCTCTACCCATTCATTAGCAGTCATTCCTCATTTCCCACTGACATCGCCCTCTCCCAGCCCTAGGCAACTGTAACCTCCTTTCTGTCTCTATGGATTTGCCTATCTTGACATTTCACATAAATAGAATCCTACAGTTTGAGCCATGACTATTTTTTCTACCTCTCTGCTAATAGGGGATTATAATAGCAGGATGACAAGAACATCTTTTTGACTTAGAAATTTACCAACTCTCAGAATAATAATAGATAATACAAAGTATTTCTTAAGCAGCTAGATGTAACTTGAAATCTGAAATGAAATATTTTTTTATTATTTTTTTTAATAAACGTATAATGAATTTTTATCCCCAGGGGTACAGGTCTGTGAATCGCCAGGTTTACACACTTCACAGCACTCACCATAGCACATACCCTCCCCAATGTCCACAACCCCACCCCCCTCTCCCGACCCCCCCCTCCCCCCAGCAACCCTCAGTTTGTTTTGTGAGATTAAGAGTCACTTATGGTTTGTCTCCCTCCCGATCCCATTTTGTTTCATTTATCCTTTTCCTACCCCCAAACCCCCCATGTTTCATCTCCACTTCCTCATATCAGGGAGGTCATATGTAGTTGTCTTTCTCTGACTCTGACTTGAAATAAAATATTTTTAAGTGGACTCTCAGGACCTTAAATACTAGGATAGTGAAATTTTCTGTATATTGAAAATCAGTTGTAATACATATATAATTATGCCCCCAAGAGCCTAGCTCATCCAGTGTGGGAGTCTTGATTTTTACACAGTTTTTCCCCCCGGGTTTGGTGCAGGATAACTTCCCTATATAGTCTCTGTTAAACTTGCCTTACAACAGAACCACCCTGATCTCGTTGTAACCTGTTTGCAGTGACCACATAACTTGGGTTTTCCTAGAGAGTTTCTAATTGCACATATTCCATTCCAGTGTCAAACCACATGTTTATTTTAAAAATTTGTTGGGAAATTTGTCTCCACCCATTTTGACCTAGATAAACATTATTTGTAAGTAATAAATACAGTGATTTTTTAAAAATAAATATTCTGCCGGAATATTCAGTCAATTTATTGTGGGTAACCTTTCAATTAGCTTTATTGTTATATATGTTTCCCAAGCTTTCTGTCCTTCAAAACGATATGTAGTCCCTGGATATTAGGTGATTTTATAGACTTACCAACCATCTTCTTGGGCACAGTCGTAGTAAGCCTTGATATAGGAAAAGTACTTATTCTCAGAAGATGTTTGCTGAAGTATTTAGGTGTGAAATACCAGGAAGTTCTGCATATACTTTCCAGTGGTTCAAAATAAAAAGTAAATGTGTGTGTGTGTATAAAAAGCAAGCAAACATAGTAAAATGTTAATAACTGTTGAACCAAAGCAGAGGGTATATAGGTGTGTTCATTGTACTATTATTTTAACTTTTCTAGGGATATTTTAAATTTATCACAAAGGGTTTGGGAAAAATATATATTTCCTTTCCCTTTCTGCAAGTTATGTTACTCTCCTTTTGTTGAGATACGTAACATTTAAAAAATATATGACAAGACAACATACCAAATTATATTTCTAAAGTTGCTTTTATTTTTTTTGTTTCTACCTCTACTTTTTTATAATTCTTATGTTTGTATTTATATTCTTAAATTTTGTGACCCAGCTATTGTATTTATAGTTTAAAGAATAATTACACACATGCCCAAATACCCACCACCTAGGTCAAGCAATATCAATTCCAGTTCCATAGAAGCCCCATGTGTCCTCCTCCGCTCCCTGTAGAAATATCCCCTGTCCTTGCTTTGTGGCAGTTCTGTTCTTTTCTTTGTAATTCTCCCAACCAGGTATGGATTCTTAAATACACACACACACACACACACACACACACACACACACACACAATTTTTTTTTAGTGACTTCACACAAATTTATTCTTACCTTTCTCGTAGCTGAAGTCCAAATGAATTTTGTTGTTGTGGAGTCAGACTATTGACTGCGCCACAGCACCTGGGGGATGTTAAACAGGATGTTTTGGGATCATTCATGTTGATGCGTGAAACCCTAGTTCACACACTTTCAGTGTTATATGGTATTCAGTTAAATGATTATTCCCTAGTTTTGTATGTCCATTCTATATTGACTAATATTTGAGTCATTTCTCTTTTTTTTTTTTATCGTCACAAACAGCACTGCTATGAAGGTTTTTGTACATGTTTCCCATTGCTCAGTACTCTCTAATTCTTGCTGTTGCCAGATTTTTGAATTTTTACCAATGTGGTAGCTATCAAATGGTCTTCTCTTACAGTTTTAGTTCATGTTTCCCTGAATCACCAACAGGACTGAATATAGTTTTATGTGTTCTCGTGAGTTTGGCCATTCTGATTTCCTCTTCTGAGAAGTGCCTGTTCAAGTCTTTCAGTTTTCCACTAAGGTTGTCCTTTCTTACTGATTGTAGGAGCTATTCATACATTCTGGATTTTTTTTTCAGTTATATTGTGCTTTCAGTTATATTGTACAAATACAGTTTCCCATTTTATGGCTTGTCTTTTCACTTTCCGTAGCATTTTTTTGATGACAGAAATTCTTAGTTTTAGTATAATTGAATTCAATATCCTTTGTTAAAGTATGCACTTTCTGCATCATATTTAAGGTAACATAAATATATTCTATTTGTTGACCCCTAAAATTTTATAGTTTTACCTTCCATGTTTTATTTTAATTAATAGACTTTATTTTTTTAGAAGAGTTTTAGGTTTACAGAAAAACTGGGCAGAAAGTAGTTTTCAGATATTCCCTCTAACTCCCTTTCATCACCACCCCCCCCATATCTCATATTAACAAGTTATGTGAGTGAGTTACATTTATTACAACTGAGAAACCAGTAGCAGTACATCAGCGTTAACTAAAGCCCATAGTGGATGTTAGTGTTTACTCTCTGTATTGTACAGTTCTGTGGATTTTGACAGATATATAATGCCATGTACCCACCATTACAGTTTCATACAGAATTGTTTCACTGCCCTAAAAAACTCCCCTGCACTCCACCTCTTCATCCCTCCACCTCTTTCCTCAAACCTCTGACAATTATTCATCTTTTTTTACTGTATCTGTAGTTTTTATTTTCTAAAATATCACGTAATTGGAATTATGTACAATATAGCCTTTACAGACTGGCTGCTTTTACTTAGCAATATACGTCTGAGGTTCCTCGTTGTCTTTTCATGGCTTGATAGCTCATTTATTTTTATTGCTGGGTAATATTCCATTGTATGGATGCACCCCAGTTTGTTTATGCATTTACGTATTGAAGGTTATCTTGGTTATTTCCAGTTTGGGGAATAATGAACAAAGCCGCTTATAAACATGGTCACGTGTTTGTGTGGACCTAAGTTTCAGGCACTTTGGTTTTTGAGTTAAGTAGGGGTCTAATTTCATAACTAATCCCAGTACCATATATTGAAAGGATTGAAAAATCCATCCTTTCTCTATGAAATGTCATCTCTGTCATAAGTCAAGTATCTATATATGGAAGATTCTATTTGGAGGCTCTGTGGTGTATTTTATTAGTCTATTTGCTTAATTAAACAAATACCATACTGTCTTAAATATTATAGCTTTAATAGAAGTCTAGTTTTGTGGTAGAGCAAGTTCCCCCACCTTGATCAACTACTTCCAGAGTCCTTGGCTACCCTGGACCCACTGCACTTCCATATAGTGTATTGTTAGTTTCAGGGGTAGAATTGAGTGATTCATCGGTTGCATGTAACACCCAGTGCTCGTTACATCACGTGCCCTCCTTAATGCCCATCACCCACTTACCCCATCCTCCCACCCACCTCCCCTGCAGCAACCCTCAGTTTGTTCCTTAAAGTTAAGAGTACCTTGTGGTTTACCTCCCTCTCTGTTTGTGTAAATTTTAGAATCAGTATATCAAGTTGCACAAAAATTTCTGTGATATTTGGAGTGGACTCTATTAAACATTTAGGTCCGTTTGGAGAGAATTAAGATATTTATGAGTTTTGAATCTTCCAATTCATGAATAGCATATCACTTCATTTAGAGTTCTTTTTCTTTATTAAAAAAGGAAAGTTTAAATTATTTTCCAAAGTAGTTTTTTAATTGCATAAGTTTTTGAATATTAAATTTGTATTAAGAAAATGTAGATAAACACAACCAGTGAAAGTGGGACATTATGTTGTTTCTGAAAAGATGAAGAGGGTGGAGGGAGTGGACCACCAAAAGGACCATCAAGGGACGATCAAGGAGGCAGGAACCCAGGAAAGCATGGTATCCTGGGAGTCATGTGAGAATAGGGTTCTAAAAGCAGAGCACTCTGAAATAGTTTCCATTCTATTCAAGCTCAGGAAACGTGAGGACTGATAATTTACTCTTGGGTAGTTAGCAGCAAGAAGGCCATTGGTGATCTGGAGGAGCAGTTTGGGTTCATAAATTCTTTAAGTGCAAAAAATCCTCCCTAAGTCTCCAGATAATGATAAAAATATTATCACAGTAACATGAAATAATGATTTATTCCGTGAATAAAATCTCTTCAATCGCAGAGCCACATCATGCTTCGTGATACCTACCAAGGGGGCAGGGGGGGCTTACCTCTCCTGTTCTGTTGCTCGCCATGGGGAGAACCATGTTGCTCTGGAATGGAACACGAGAACTAGTGTCTGGGCTCTCCTCTCATTAGCTGCTTTCTTAGAGTTCCCTCTCCTCCTGCCCCGCCCCGAGGGAAGAACTCCGTAAGACATTTTCTCTACTCCTGAGTCAGTCCACATCACATGGGGATTTAAAAACAGAAAGATTTGGAAGACTTTCTTTTTTTTTTTTTCATGTATTTTTAAAATTCCATTCTAAGCCAGCTCTCCCTGCCTGCTCTAATGAGAGCTTTAGCTCTAATTGCTGTTCCTTCCCATCTTTCGCCTACATCTCGGCTTACTCTTTTGTGAATTCTCTTAACTTCCCAGCTCTCACTTTACTGGACACACATCTAACATTTCATTTTGCCAGGCTGACACCCCTTTCATGGCAGGCTTACGGCCTTCTATTACTCAACAACTGTTTTTCTTTGGTTGCTGCTGCCATTTTCTGTATGAAATTTCTAATCCTCTGTTGTATCTTCTTACTTTCTAATTTTACCTAATTGCTTTTTAAGAAAACTTACTTTGGAATTTGAACAGCGGCTTCCTTAACTAGGTTATTTATGAGCACAGTACTGGCCATATATTCTTTCCTGAGAAGGACGGTGTTTTTGTGTCTGTGTTGTAGTATATCTAAAATATAAATAAATTGCTTATATTTCTAGTAGTTTTTCTGTCAGGAATCAGGAAACAGTTTAGGTGTGAAGACGTTGTTTCAGTCATTTGCAGCATGTGTTTTCACATCATTGTTTGCTGCTTTCCCAGGAGCATACTTCAGTCATTTCATATTGTAGGCACCAGGTATGTATGTAACAGCTTTACTGAGGTACAATTCACGATTCACTTATTTAAAGTATATAGTTCAGTTGAAATATCACTATATTAGCATCGTCATGGAGTTGGACATCCATCACCACAATCAACTTTGGAACATTTTCATCACCCCCAAAATTAAACCAGCACCCCCAGCCAGCATCCCCAACTCTCCCCCACAACTCCTAGGCAATCACTAATTTACTTTCTGTCTCTTCAGTCTCTATACATTTGCCCATTCTAGACATTTCATCCAAATGTAATCATGCAATATGAGGCTTTTTGTGTCTGGTTTCTTTCATATTGCAAAGTGATTTCAGGGTTCATCCATGTTCCAGTATGTATCAGTCCTTCATTCCTGCTTATGGCTGAGAATATTCCAATGTAGCAATGCACCACATTTTGTTAATCCATTTGTGAATTGATGGGCATTTAGATTCTTTCCATCTTTTAGTTATTACAAATAATGCTTCTCTGAACAATATTGTATCAGTTTTTGTGTGGACTTTTCATTTCTCTTGGGCATATACCTAGGCATGGAATTGCAAATCATATGATAGTGCTAGGTTTTAATCATTTGAGGAACGGCCAGACTGTTTTCTGGGCTGCACCATTTTCCATTCCCACCAGCAGTTCATGTAGGTACTAATTTTTCCACATTCTGCCGATACTTGCTATTATCTAGATTTTGATTATGGCCATTCTAGTGGGTATGAAGTGCTTGCTATCTTACTGTGGTTTTGATTTGTACTTCCCTAGTGGATAATCATGTCAATATCTTTTCACATGCTTATTTCTCATTTGCCTATATTCAGATCCTTTGCCCATTTTTAAAATTGGTTACAAGTATTTTTATTATTGGGTTGTAAGTGTTCTTTATATAGTCTGCATTACATTGCTTATTAGATATACGATTTACAGGCATTTTCTCTTGTTGTCTTTTTATTCTCTTGATGGAGCCCTTTGAAGCACAAAAGTTTTTAATTTTGGTCAAGTCCAGCTCGTTCGTTTTGTCCAGCTTGTGTTTTGGTGTCATATCTAAGAAGGTTTTGCCTAATCCAAGGTTGTAAAGATTTACTCTTGTGTTTTCTTCTGAGAGTCTTATAATTTCAGCTCTTATACTTGGGCCTCTGATCCATTTGCAGATAATTTTGTATCTGGGGTGAGACAGGAGTCCAGCTTCACTCCGTTGCATGTTGCTCTCCAGCTGTCCCAGTACCATTTGTTGAAAAGACTGTTCTTCCCCCCATTGAATTGTCTTGGCGCTCTTACAGAAAAGCAATTGGTCATAAATGTGAGGATTTATTTTTGGACTCTCAGTTGATTCCATTGCTATATATGCCTGTCTTCCTGCCAGTACCACGCTATCTTGATCATTGTAGCTCTGTAGTCAGTTTTGAAATCAGGAAGTGTGTGTCCTCCTACTGTGTTGTTCTTTTCAAAGATTGCTTTGGTTATTTAAAAAAAAAAATCTTTATTGTTTTTGTAAAAAACATAACATAAAATTTACCATCTCCGTCATTTTTTAAAAGATTTTATTTATTTGAGAGAGAGAGAGTGTGAATGCATGCTGGGGAGCACAAATTGGGGGAGGGGCAGAGGGGGAGGGAGAAGCAGACTCCCTGCTGAGCAGGGAGCTCCAGACAGAGCTCAGTCCCAGGACCCTGGGCTCAGGACCTGAGCCAAAGGCAGACTCTTTACAGACTGAGCCGCCCAAGCACCCCCATCTCAACCATGTTTTATTGTACAGTTCAGTACTGTTACGTACATTCATATTATTGTATGACCCATCTGCAGAACTCTGTTCATCTTGCAAAAGTGAAGCTCTGTACCCATTTAACTGTATCCCTATTACCCCTCCCCATAGCCGCTGGTAATCATTATTCTACTTCTGTTCCTATGAATTTGATTATTCTAGATATCTTATATAAGTGGACTCATATAGCATTTGTCTTTTAGTGACTAGCTTATTTCACTAGCATGATGTCCTCAAGATTCATCCCTGGTGTAGCTTGGTAGGATTTCCTTTCTTTCTAAGACTGAATGGTATTCCATTGTATGCTTTGGCTATTTTGAATTCCTTGAATTTCCATAGGAATTTTAGGCTTAGCTCATCACAGAAACCAACTGAGATTTGCGGGGTACTGTATTGAATCTCCCAGTTCCGTAGATAAATTTGGGTAGCATTTCCATCTGAACAACTTTTAGTCTTCTAGTCTGTGAACATGGGATATCTTTTCATTTATTGGGGTCATCGTTAATTTCTTTCAGCAATGTTTTGTAATTTTCATAGTCTGAGTGTTGCACCTCTTTTGTTAAATTTATTCCTAAATACTTGTGCTTTCTGATGGAATTTTTTTTCTTAATTTTGCTTTTGGTTTGCCCATTGCTACTATATAGGTATATAGTTGATTTTTGCATGTTGATCCTGTATCCTTACAGAATTCATTTATGAGTTCTAGTAGTTTTTTGGTAGATTCCTTAGGACTTTCTATATATATACAAGATCATGTCATCTGCAAATTGAGAGAGTCTCTATAGTATTGTGTTAAAATACATTAATGCAACAAACATGTATTGAGGACTGGCTATGGGGTCAGGCATCGTGCCCCGTGTTGGAAATACAGAGATAAAAGGCATACACTCTGCTTTTGTGAAGTTGGCAATCTAGTCAGGGAACAGATCTTTAAACCAGGAATCACAATTCAGCACTATAAACACTGTTGGTTGAGAGATATGTAGGTGCTCTAATAGCGCTGAGGAGAAGCGCTGCTGTACTGGGGGAGTTCGGGGAAATTCCACAAATGAGTTTACATAGAGTTCTGGACCATTTCGCAAATAAGTAGCCATGGTTATAATAACTTATCATTTCAAGGCCGAAATGACCTTGAGTACGTAAGAATTGTTGTGCAGTACTTCAGCTTTAAGACTTTTTAGGTCTATCAAAATTTAAGCAGATTTGCATTAATAGTGAGACAACACATTGAGATTTCAAAGTGTATACAGATGTTTGATTATGTAGTAAATCTGTTGCTATAAAAGCATATGATCACATTTGGAAAATTGCTATTGCATGTCTTGGCAGTTTATTAAGAACCGAAAACTTTTAAAACTAACTGGTGTTTTGATAGATTAAGTTCAAGGCCACCTTTTGTTTAAATGATGTTTTGTTTTCTGTAATTAGACCATGCTAGGTGAATTAAGTACGTAATTAAAAACAGAGGTTTGGCTAATTCAGAGTAAATGAGTACAAAATACAAGGTCATTATCCATCTCTAGTGAGACTCCAGATGAACAGTGCACATGGAACTATTTATAAAACATTTTGCATGGTCAGAGCTCCTCTAGGTTGCTGTCCCATGGCTTTTAAATTAAAGTGTTCACAGACTTTCCAAAAAAAAAAAGTACCTGTATTATAGAAGTAGGATCCCATTTACTATGCTCATCTGAATGGAAAACCAAAAAAGATTAGGATCTCATGTTCTATCCCAAATAAAAAGGCAAAACACACTCTTACTGTTTCAAAAGTGAACACTTAGTATGTTGTTTGGCACACTGAGTTCATGGTTAGAGCTCTGTTGATAACTTTTGAGAGTTCCGAGTCTCAGTTGTTTTCGTTTTTCCACACCCTGGAGATGTGCAAGTGAAACATCTCCAGTCTAATCTGTTTCCTCGATGCTTAAGTCACAGTGGCTGCCATGGGATGGGAAGTTGTGCAGAATTTTATTTGGAGTATTTTTTCTTCTGACGGCTCAGGAATGTGGTGCTTTTAGAAAACAGGTGTTTAATTTAGTGGCTTGATTCACGGAGACATAAAAACCTGTTATGTGAAGCACAAAGCTTAAATTTCTCTTAGAAATCCCTTCACAGTTCAGCTCCAGAGGCCTCTCAGCCTTGTCCTTGCTGTTTTCCCGTCTGCATATCTGTGCTTCTGTCTTCCTGGACTTCTCGAGCATCAGCACTCCTGTCTTTATCTTACTTGTCATTTGCCTGTCTTTCTAGGCACTGTTTAAAGTTGATTCACTCAGGAGAAAAGATGGATCTGGTCTCCCAATAAATGTTTCTGTAGTCTCTTGTCAAGCTCTCATCATATACTTTAGAAATATTTTTTTAAATATCTGTCTTCTCCTTCACATTTTAAATTCCTCTAAGGTAGAGATCTTGACTGTCATGTTCATCCCTGTGTCCTGGCACCAAGAATAGTTTCTGGCTAATAACAGCTGTCCAAACGATGTTTGTCCAATGAAATCCTCATTGAATAAATGCTACAGAGGTTTACCACTCTGTGCTAGATCCTGTACTCAGCAGTGTTAAACAAAAATAATAAGAAGTGGTCTCTTATTCCTTAATCTCTGATAGCTTAAAATTAATTAAAACACCTTTCTGGACATTTGTTGTTACAAAGCTTTTTAGGTTAGGGAAATAGTTTGAGAACTTACTGTTCTGGGATAAGAGATCGCTTTTAATATCCCATTGTAAGCCAGTTAAGTGCTTAAGATGCCCCTGCAAATAATTATAATGCAGTAAGGTGATTGTTTAATGAAAGAATTTTCAAAATTACAATTGAGAATGTATAAAAAAAACACTGAAGTCTTCCTGATAGAGAAGAGGGCTGCTGCTAAGGAAATTAGCCTTTAAACAGATACCTAAAAGTAAGTAAAAATATACCAGACAGACAAGTTGAAAAATGGTACTACACCACGTATAGAAGAATTGGATGCAAGAAGACACGTCCAGTGCTGCTGGAGCATAAAGTTGAGCTGGGAAGTATTGGGAATGTGGAAGGAGAGTGGGCAGGTACACTGATGCCATACAGAGTTGAGAAGGTAGCTTGTCGATGACTGAGAGGCACTAAAAAATTAGAACACATCTCCTCTAGAAACTAGGTTGCAAGGATTGAGATTAGAGACCAAGAAATCACTAAGAAGACTTGCATTATGACATGGTCCAAATGAGAAATGAACAAAGGCAATGGAAAAAATACAAAGAGACAGGTTTGGGAGAATCTTTAGTCCTTAGTGATTTGATCTGGGAAGTAAGGAAGAGGGACGAATCGCAGATGATTCCCAGATGTTTTACTTGAACAACTGGGTGAGGGATGGCTCCATTCACTAAGTTAAGAAATAATGAGTGACTTTTTTTAAGGAGGGACATGCTGAATCAGTTTGAGACATACAAGTATTTTCAAACGTTCAGAATCAGAGCTCCACAGAAATAACTGCCTGGGCTAGAGATTCAGGATTGCGGGTAATTTTGGACCTGGCATCCCTGGGGTCATGACTCATGAGGGAGAGTAACAAAAAGCGGACTGAGATGGGAGTCCCTGTGGGGCATCCAGAGAAGGAAGAACGGAAAGTTTTAGGTACTGAGGGAGGAGTTCTTCCCAAGACAGAGGAGGTGAATGTATAAAAAGCTTCATCAGGATTCATTCATAGGAGGACTAGTAACAGAGATTAGATTTGACACTTAGAAGGTCAATGTCACTTTCAAGTGGAAAAGCCTCAGTGAGATGGTGAGGCCTAAAGCTGGACTGCTTCAGGATGAAGAGTGAATCAGGAAGAAGTAGACCTCTTTCCAGGAGTGGCTGATGAAAAGATGAGAGATCAGATGATACTTTAAAAGGGTACATAAGGTTAAAGAAACTTTTTCTTTTCTTTTGGTTTGGGTTTAGATATGAGAAACTTGAGGATTTTTATATGCCAAAAGGAAAGAGCTAATGGCAGGAGTTTGAGGATTGACTGAAGATAATCAGTGGAATGAAGTCCCTAAGGGAGGAGGGGGAGGGACCCAGAGCATTGGTAGAGACCAAGTCTGATGGGAAGAGAGATGTGTTATTCGGGGTCAGAGTAATTAGGGAAAGAGGGGAAGCACTGGCTGGGAGATGAGGAGAGTAGCAGTTGGAGAAGCTACCTAATCATTAGTCCCCTTTCCAATTACCAGTTCTCCTACCAAATATCTAATTATTTCAAACTTGAACTACCATGGTAGGTTTCCCTGACTTCCCTATCCACAAAATCCATTTTATTGCTGGCAAAAAAAGCAAAACACCATTCTTAGGATCTCTTCCTTTAACCACCACAGTGAATGTTGTTCCCTTTCTCAAAACGGTTAACTTTGAAAGTTATTATTCTCAACATACATAGCACTAGAGTTTTAGATCTTTCTCCAGTTTCATGCTCTTTTAGATTAATTTGGTTCTCCATTGTGTTCTGTGTCCCATTCCAAGCCTAACAGAATTAGATACACTTCTAACAGACTCGTGACAGTCAGGAAGACATCATTGTCTTTCAATCCTGCTCTTACAGAAGGACCCTTGTGCAAGGAACCGGAAGTTGCAGTTTAGCTCAATTTTGAGAGAGGAAGATATCTCACTTACTTTGTTGCTTTTGTTTTTTACTTTTCTCTCTCCTCTGCCACTCCCACACTATCTTCTCATTTTCCATATTGAAGAACTTAGGAATATTCATTTGCTCTGTTTCACACTCATTAAGGTGTTTCATTGAGTTTCTTGGAGAAGAAACTTTATGAAAACTTAGTAATAACAAATGAATAATAATGTAGAGATTTTACCAAAGTCATGACTTTAGAATAGTCATGACTTTTAGAATACAATCATTTTGTCTTAGCCAGTAATTTCTATTCTTTCCTCTTATTAGCAGTTCTATTTTAGAAAATTTCATTTCAGGCATACATTTGAGTGTTACCCTTTGTGTTTTGTTAAAGCATATTAAGTGGAGGTCAGTTGAGGCTTAATTTTGCTTGTGCCTTTAAAATAGCCTTTGTCTACAAGATGAGTAATAACTAAGTGTAAGTAACATCTATAATAAGTTTTCTTTCTTGTGGTTTTTAATTACGTTATTATCTGTATAGGAAAGAGAGCTTTATTTACCATTTTTAGCCTTCCTATATTAATACTATCCTCATGGTTTTAAGATGCTGTTTTGATTTATGAACCCATATCCTTTGGTATATTAACTTTAGTTTTAATTTTTTTATTTCTTTGCTGAGTTTTCTACAATTTTCTATACTTGCTAATGGATTAAAAATTTTTAAAAAAATTAAAAATGAAGTTAGAATGTTTTTATACTCTGCTATTTTTAAGTCTGTAGTAGGTTGAGAAAACATATTTGTTTTCATTTTACTAATAAGTATGCCAAATGATCTTGAGACTATTATTGTAATATATTTGCAATAACATATTTTCAATATACTATACCAAATCACAAAGTAATGGGTATACTATTATTTTGTTTTGGTGTTAAAACAAAAAGAAAACCACACACACACACATACATATACACAAACACTTTTGTATTTATCTTGTGTAAGGAAGGAAAAAGATGTGGAAGGATACCACTAGCAATTATTGTAAGCGGGTACTTCAAGGATGTAGAGATGGGGGATTATCTTTTTCTTTCTATATCTTGCTCCTTTTTTCACTTTTGTATATTAAAAATATAAAATGCAGAAAGCACAAAGTAAAAACAACTCTGATTCCTTCTATGGATTACAGTCCAAATAAGTAATTTCCAGTCCTGCCTCTTTATGGATCTAGGAAGATTTCGTTAAAAATCAGATCCCTGACTCTGAAACAGAACCTCTAGGAGTGAAAAAAGTGTTAGACTGTTGGTTCTCAAACCCAGTAGATCATAAGAACAACCTAAGAAGCTTTTTAAACATCTAGATTTCCTCCCCTATGAACAGAGAATTTGTAGTCTGTAAATTGGTAATGGAACTTACAGTTTTTTAAAAAGCTCCCATGGGGCACCTCAGTTGTTTGAGCATCTGCTTCTAGGGAGCTCCACTTTGGCTTTGCACATTGACTTCCATTGGCTTCTGCTCCACAGGGAGTCTGCTTCTACCTCTCCCTCTCCCCGTGCCCCTCACCCATTCCTGTGTGTGTGTGCATTCGCTCTCTCTCAAAAAAAAAAAAAAAAAAATCTTTAAAAAAAAAGTTCCCATGTGATTCCAGCGATCCACAGGTTTGAAAACCACTAATCTAATGATTTGTTTTCTCTGTGCAAGACACTGTACTAGGTGCCACGGTTATTTTAAAGATTGTTAAAGTTTTTCCTTAAAGGAATTTACAGTACAGTTGGGGGTTGGGAGCAGTGTAAAAAGGGGTGGATAAGACTGATACATAGCAAGTGTATGTATTTCTCAAAAGAGCAAAGTGCCTTAAGATGTAAAGTCAGGAAAAAGGTAAGAGTGTCAGCTATTACCTTTATTAACTCTATTATTTAACATTGTTTTCGAAGTTCTACTACAGTAAAACAAGAAAATGAAGTATATATTTTGTAAAGGAAGTGAGAAGTACTCTCTTTAGGAAGTGTAAAATATTATTGACTAGCTAGAAAACCCAAGATAATCAGCTAACATTTATGAACATTATTAAAAGTTATGAGCTGGGGTGCCTGGGTGGCTCAGTGGGTTTAAGCCTCTGCCTTAGGCTCAGGTCTTGATCTCAGGGTCCTGGGATTGAGCCCCACATTGGGTTCCCTGCTCAGCAGGAAGCCTGCTTCCTCTTCTCTCTCTCTCTGCCTGCCTCTCTGGCTACTTGTGATCTCTGTCTGTCAAATACATAAATAAAATCTTTAAAAAAAAAAAAAAAGAAGCTATGAGCTGACCAGTAAGAAGTCAGTTTCAAAATAAATTTTAAAATTGTTTCCTCTATACCAGTACAGAGAAACATATTTTTGAAAATCTTATTTATAATCACATAGAGAAAGAAGAACTATAACCATACTTAGAAATTTGCATAATGAAGTAAGCTATAGAACTTAGGGAAACTATAGAACTAAACTATACACACTGTAGAACTAAGGGACATAAGAACAATTTAATAAATGGAGAAACATTTCACATTTGTGAATGCGAAGAGTTAATGTTTTAAAGTTATGTATTCTTCCTCCCCCTCCAAATTTCTCTCCATCGTTCAGCACAATTCCAATTAAAATTTCAGGGATTCTTTTTCTGTGTTTGTTTTTGTTTTTTCTGCCAGACCTAACCACATATTTCTTTTTTATTTTATTTTATTTATTTATTTATTGGACAGACAGAGATCACAAGTAGGCAAGAGAGGCAGGCAGGGAGAGAGGAGGAAGCAGGCTCTCCGCGGAGCAGAGAGCCCGATGTGGGGCTCGATCTCAGGACCCTGGGATCATGACCTGAGCCGAAAGCAGAGGCTTTAACCCACTGAGCCACCCAGGCACCCCCTAACCACATATTTCTAACATTTACCTGGAAGGATAAACCAAACAGACTTCTGCTAAAAAAAGGAGAAAGAAAAAGAAAAAAAAATGAGTTATTTGCATGAACAGTAATTAAAATAGTACTAATTCAAAAAATCAGAATATAATAAAACTGGAATTTGTAATTATTAGGAAGAGATATACACTAATAACTGTTATTGAGTGTGTTGAATCTGGTGTTGGTACAATCAGTTAAATGTGTAGAGAAAGTGAATTCCACAGTGATTAAAGATTCAAGGAAAGTAAAAAATTAATAGGAAAATGTAGGTGAATATATATGTAGTTTTTGACATGGGGAAGGCTTTATTTTTTAATTTTTTAATTTTGGGGGATTGCTTTTAAATGTATGGTAATAATGGGATACCTGGGTGGTTCAGTCAGTTAAGCATCTGACTCTTGATCTCAGCTCAAGTCTTGATCTCAGGATGGTGAGTTTAAGCTCTGCAATGGGCTCCATGCAGGGTGTGGAGCCTACTTAAAAAAAAAAAAAAGTCAGGGAGGGGCCTGGGTGGCTCAGTCAGTGAGGCACCCGCCTTTGGCTCAGGTCATGATCTCAGGGTCCCTGGATTGAGCCCCATGTCTGGCTCCCTGCTCAGCAAAGAGTCTATTTCTCCCTCTCCCTCTGCCTGCCACACACCCTGCTTATATATATGCATATGCGCTCTCTCTCTCTCTCTCATAAGTAAATAAAATCTTAAAAAAATAAATAAAAATATTAAGAATGTATGATAGTAAGGGCAGGAACCACTTTTTAAAAGGGCTTTATTTGACTACATAAAGATTTAAAATTTCTGCACAATAATAAAATAACCAACCAAATGAGAGGCAAGTAAGTTAGAAAGAAGCATTTGTAATATGGTGCCCATACTGTTAACATGAAAAGAGCTCATAATAATTAATCTTAAAAAGATTAACTCAGTATTGGGCCAGGATGGAGGGAAACACATGTAAACTTAAACTTTCAGAAGAGCAGTTTGGCCACATTTTCAAAAACTTGAGAATGTTTTTTTATCCTTCTACCCACTTCTAGAAATGTGATCTAATGAAAGAGAGAGGTGCCAAAGATAGTTTCAAGGGTATTTTGACAGCATTGTCAAAAATTTCGTCAGAAATTGTCACCACTCGCCATTTCTCAGGGGCTGCTCTCATTTTCATGGTTGAAGGTGCAGGCATCTCCATTCCAGGCAGCAGGATGGAGAAAAGGATGAAAAAGGGCATGCCCCAGCCATCTTCTGAGGAAGGTGCCCAGACACCGCCATTTAGAACTGGGTCGTACTTAGTCCTACAGCTACACCAAGCTGCAAGAGACACTGGAAACTGTTCTCTTTATTCTAAACGGGCTGTGGGTCCAACGAAAAATGTTATTCTGTAGAAGGAAGAAAGAACAGATATTGAAGGACAGCTCCCTCTCCTCTGCATTTTCATCTTCCATTTCTTTGTTTAGCCCGTCTTTTGAGGGCACTGACTCTTTCTGTTTGCTTCCACAAACTATGTGTCCAGTCTGTAGATCATCTATGGTGAGTCCTTGACTACTTTCTCATACGTGGGAGCTATGTATCTACCTTTAGTGGCCGTCACTAAGTTTCCTGTCAGTACGTCATTCTTGGGGACATGATACTTTCTTCCTATCCAAATACGGGAAATTAATTGCAGCCCCTAGCAGATGAAATTATTGCTGCTAAACATTACCAGCTGGTTTGTAACATTTGGAAGTCGGAAAAGAACCAAGTCTGAATCTTCTGTTCTTCCTTTCCATTCCCTCCACACCCTACCCACAGTAAGCTTTGCGCTCCATCGTTTAGAAGTTATAAACGTGGAGGGAGCAGTCCTTGCACTGTTTTCTGTCCTGTAATACATTGGAGATACTGTATAAGTTTGTATCTGAATCCCACTTTTGAGGATCTTTCTAATTTAAAAAGGAAAGAAGCATATTTGTGCCTTATATGATAGGGAAATATTTTAGTATTTTATCTCAATAAAACTTCTGCACTTTTGCCACCAACTCCATCTGCACACATCCTGTGGTAAAGCCATGATAGTTCCCTGCATTTTCAGTATTTCAGAGCTGTCCCTCATTAACTGGCCTGTGCCAAGGAAGAGCAAAATGGGAGTTGGGAGGAGAGGGAGTGAGAGAGGGGACGACTGGAAGACTGTCATATTTTTTCAGTTTTGTAACTTTTCTCCTTAAGTGACTCCATGCTAGCTTAATGTATGTAGAGAAACTCTAGTATTCTTAGTTATACCAAACGTTGAACCAGTTATCCATCGTAGCTATTACCTTTTACATTCCGTGGGAAGCATGAAGGATAATAGACATCCCATTTTCTTTTTTTTTCTTTCTTTTTTTTTAGTTTCTTTTCAGCGTAACAGAATTCATAGTTTTACACCACACCCAGTGCTCCATGCAATGCGTGCCCTCCACAATACCCACCACCAGGCTCCCCCAACCTCCCACCCCCCGCCCCTTCAAAACCCTCAGGTTATTTTTCAGAGTCCATAGTCTCTCATGGTTCATCTCCCCCCCAATTTCCCTCAACTCCCTTCTCCT
>PISX010030031.1:0-19233 GCA_004024625.1 Mellivora capensis | reverse complement strand
GCTTTCATTGGTAACACTGAGTAGGTCTGTGATCAATCTTCACTTGCTTTGAAGTGTAAGAACCACTAACTCAATAAAATCGATAGGATTGGGTGAGTGATCAAATATGGAGGAAGTGAGGCTTTTTATGATTCCCAAATTTCTGGTTTCGTTATCTGGATGGATGGAGATACTGGTCTCTAATTTAAAAACAAAACAAAACAGAACATAAGAAAAGCAATTTTTTTTTTTTTTAATTTATTTGTCAGAGAGAAAGGGAGAGAGAGCAAGCACAGGCAGACAGAGTGGCAGGCAGAGGCAGAGGGAGAAGCAGGCTTCCTGCCGAGCAAGAAGCCCGATGTGGGACTCGATCCCAGGACGCTGGGATCATGACCTGAGCTGAAGGCAGCCACTTAACCAACCGAGCCACCCAGGTGTCCCAAGAAGAGCAATTTTAATCAGGAAAAGACCAGTGTAGTGTTGTAGAAGAAAGGGGAAAATATGAGGTGTTGACATCTTTAAAGAATATAAAAGAGAGGGGCGCCTAGGTGGCTCAGTGGATTAAAGCCTCTGCCTTCGGCTCAGGTCATGATCTCAGGGTCCTGGAATCGAGCCCCAAATCAGGCTCTCTGCTCAGCAGGGACCCAGCTTCCCTCTCTCTCTCTGCCTGCCTCTCTGCCTACTTGTGATCTTTCTCTGTCAAATAAATAAATAAAATAAAATAAAATAAAATAAAATAAAATAAAGAATATTAGAGAGAGACTAAAAGGTCAATAGCAGCAAAAAATTAGGGATACTGATGGATGCACAAGTCAGTTTTCTTTGAAACAGTGAAGTAGTCCAGTGTGGAAGCTGCTCTGCAGAGCCTAAAAGATGCCAACTTTCTCTGCCCCCTCATCCCAGAGAAGACAAGGAAAGATAGAGAAAGAAAAGATACCACTGAAAGAGCTACAGGCAGGGGAAGTGACTTCCTCAGGGAGAGCTCTGTTTCATTTAGGGCAAGGAGGTGCATCTATGAAAAATTATGAAGTAGACAAGCCAGGAGTAGAAGATAACAGTGTGAGAGATCAAGGGTGGGAGAGTGTGGGGTATAGGTATTTTGGGCTATAATTAAGTCAAGAACATGGACCTTAGTATGACCTCAACATTCAATCCACTAAAAAGGGATCCAGTTAGGCAACATTCTGCTTACTCATTTGAACGTAAAAGGCTTAAATTTCCTCAAATTTTTTCCTTTTTTTCAAATTTTTCATTTCAGAAAGATCTTCCTCCTCTCCAGTGAAGTTTTCCTGTTTCCAGTTTTTTTAAAATACCTGTTTCTAAGTTAAAAAAAATAATAATCAGACCACACTAATTCTAAAATACCAAGCAGAGTTCTAAATGTGTTTTGTAATATTCTACTTCCCACTATTAAGATAAGCAACAGCCTCAGAAGGTAGACTGAAACAACTCATACCATCAGAGTAACAAAATCTACACCAAAAAGAACATTTCAAAGCAACCTGCATAGAAAGCAATTTTCACATAATTTTTTGGAAGTTTAGATACTGTTCAAAGAAAGTATCTCCTCAGAGAAACAGAATTCAGATTAGGACAGGGCAGATTCAAACTTTTATAAAAATAGGCTACCTATCACACCCTATTCCTGACCAAGATATATAAACAAATACAATGATAAAAACATTTGTAAAAGCACACATAGACACACATGGATCTCTATGAGGAATTATATTCTAAGAATCTAGGACAGACTTTTGCCTTCTCAAAAAGTGGTGTATAGGGGCGCCTGGGTGGCTCAGTAGGTTAAAGCCTCTGCCTTCCGCTCAGGTCCTGATCCCAGGGTCCTGGGATCAAGCCCCATCCATGTTGGCATCTCTGCTTGGTAGGGAGCCTGCTTCCTCTTCTCTCTCTGCCTGCCTCTCTGCCTACTTGTGATCTCTATCTGTCAAATAAATAAAATCTTAAAAAAGAAAAAAAGGTGGTGTATAATAATACTATTAAAATAATGTTGGCGGGGTGCCTGGGTGGCTCAGTGGGTTAGGCCTCTGCCTTCGGCTCAGGTCACGATCTCAGGGTCCTGGGATCGAGCCCCGCATCGGGCTCTCTGCTCAGCGGGGAGCCTGCCTCTCCCTCTCTCTGGCTCTTCCTGCCTCTCTGCCTACTTGTGATCTCTCTCTGTCAAATAAATAAAATCTTTAAAAATAATAATAATAATAATGTTGGGAACATGGTTGCTGATAGTTTAATAACATGCTTTCTTATTAGATAAGATAGAAATATTTCTATTTCTGAATTGTAAAAAGAGGAAAGTAAAATATTTTCAAGGGATGGTTTTACTATTGCCACTTAAAATCTAATACGAACTGTTCAGGACCAAAAGCCAATAAAATGAAATTAATGATCAACTTAAAAAGCTTTTTTCCATTCATTCTTATGAACAGTTTTGGTGTCTAGAACATTTCCTGGACCAAGTACTCAATAAACACCTGATGACTTGAAAAATTCTACACCACAAAGTAGTTAGATGGCACAAAATGTGTTAATGAGACTGAAATTGTTCTCCACAAAGGCTAGTATAATCTGTAATTCTTTAATTACACTGACTTAAATACAGTTGGTCTAACTAGGAAGAGGGAAAAAACTTAAAACTTCTAGGAACTACGTAACTCTTTTCCCAAATTCTCAAAAACAGTTTTTTAAGATAAAATTCTTTGATCTTTTAGAAATAATCTCTAGTATTTACATAGTAATAAATGCAACTTTCTAGTTTGAACTTAATAATTTCTTATATATCCCTATTGAGAAAACTCACCTTTTATTCTATTTCTTTAAAAAAAATTGTGGCAAATTTTATATACAATAAACAGATCTTAGGTGTTTAGCTCTGAGCAGTACAATTAAATATACCCCAGCAGCCTCCACTGAAAACATAAAAACATGCAAAATACTCTACCACCCAAGAAAGTATTCTTCTGTCCCTTTCCAGTCTATCCTCCCACCACTGATGTCCACAACCAAAGATTTTTCACTCAGCATTAAGTTTTTCTGAGATTCATCCAGTGGATCAGTAATTCATTCCCTTTTCCTGCTAACTAATATTCCACTCTGAATATACTACAATTTGTTTATCCACTCTCCTGTTGGTAGATATTTTGGTTGCTTCCAGTTTGGGTCTATTATAAATAAGGCTGCTATAAACACACCTGTAGAAGTCTTCTTATCGATATAAGTTTTCAACCCTTTTCCACTTCTAAATTCTTCATTCAAAATTGGCCCTTTCTGGATAAACAGAGCTAATGCTTTTAAAGCTGTCAGCTCTGACATGCTCGTGTTACTCCAGAAAACATACTGATTATCTTGGGATTCACTGCATTATCTTTAGGAGCAAAACTGTTATGTTTCAAAGAAGTAAACAGGGTCAAGGAGGGAAGAGCTACTACATTCAGTTTCACAGCAAGCTTTTAAATCTAGAAGTAAACTGCTTCTGACTTCCGCATAGGAAGATTTTGTTGTTGTTCTATTTTAAAAGTTTATACAACAGGGAAAGCTTTTTTAAGGTCAGAGTATTAGAACAGACTACACTTCCAAAGGGCAGAATCATACAAATTTATCTTAAAAGACTCACTGTTAAACGTATGACCTAAACAAAAATAGGTAAGTTGTTTTTAATAGATAAGGACTGTCTGTAAATACTGTATGGTGATTAAGGATCTCCAAGTGTTTACTAAGAATGCAGAATCATCATGAGAGAGCTAAGTGCTTTTAAAAAAAAAACCACTAGATGTAAATAGAGAAGGAAAAAAAAAGCAATAAAAATGTAAGCCATTACTTCCTTCTAATTTTCAGATAGAAAATGAAAACACTTTTCATTTATAAGACACTTTTGGTGTCTTAGACATTTTAAACATTTGCTGAAAAGTGACCCTTCGGGTTGTTTCAACAAAAGTCTAAGTATGGATTCTGTAAGTAGCTCAATCAAGCTACAGATAAATGTATTTAGCTATTACAATCTACTCTTGAAGGGGAGACTCAGAGTAGAAATTGGTCAGCGGGAATTTTCTTCCACAGTGTTCCAAAACAAAATCTGCAACTGTTATCTTGTTGTCTAGTATGAAATAGACTACCTCATTTTTTCATAAAGCAGTTATTACAAACATGTTTCCTAACAAGCAATACAATAAGAACTAAAATAGACACATTGTAATGAAACTTAAATACATGTTTTTAAGATATTTATCAATGTTGTCACTCTTCCTGAGAATCAGTCCCCACTTTAAATATTCAACAGCTTTGAAGAGGAAGTTACTATACATTATTGATTTAAGGGAGAAAAACTTTAGGCTAAGTTTCCTTAATGCCTTTAATAGGAATTAAATATTTGTTGACAGTGGAGTTTGAAGGGGGAAAAAAAAAAAAAAAAACGCTTCTAAAATCTAGCCATTCAATCAAATTACATACTTTGCACTGTTAAAACTACACTGCATTTACAGAAAATTGAAACTAATATAAAACCAGCCACCACTGGAATCAGCACACATAATTCAGTTTACACTGGACTGGGGTGGGAGTAAGGGGACTTCTTTCTTTCCTGTTAAAATCTTGGCAGTTAATTTGGGCAAATTATTAATAAAAGTTGGCAACTGGGAAATAATGTCACAAAACAATTATATTCTTCTGACCTGGTATTAACATTTTTGTGAATACATTCAAGGGTATAATTCAAAGGAGGAAAAAACCCCTAACAACTGGTATAGGGCTACTTACCAGAACATTATGAATAAAAGATATATATGCACAAACATTCCAAATTTCCAACTGCAAGGGGAATGGTTAGGCCTACCATTATATTAGTCTAAAACAGGATTATACAGTTGTTAGAAAAAGAGGAATATATTAATATATGTAAAGTACTAAAGTAAAAGCAATGATAAAAGGAAAAAAGTCAAAATTTTATGTAACTGCAGAAAATCTATCAGAATTACAGGATCAAAAGATTTTGATGTTTATAAATACTTGAAACGTTTTTTCATTTCATGTTACTTTTACCCTGATTCTGAGGTTTGATGCTTCTTTCAATGTTAATTATTCAGTTACCATGCTTTCTATTCAACTACAAGCTTCCTACCAAGCCATAATTCAAAGAATCTCTAGATTTAGAATGTCCTCTAGTTTACCTCCTCTAAATCTACTATCTGACTCTGCCTTTTTAAAAAAATATTATTCTTTTTTTAGGGACAGTATTCTCTTAAAAAACAAAAAACAACCAAACAGAAGCCTTCTGTGTATTGGGGCTGAAATCCATCTCCAAATAATTTTCACTAATTTGGTCCTAGTTCTGTCTTTTGGTCTACAAAAAATATGTTATTCTCCTTCCACCAATAAGCCTTCCAAACACTATGTTTCATGTCAGCTACCACAGAACTCCAGACTGCTCCAGGCTAAGGAGCCCTATTGATCTTAAAATTATCTTAATGCGTGTTTTATTCCCATTCAGGATCTATGAGTTCAAAGTTTGCCGAATCAAAATGGTTTTTTCTCCCCTCACCATCCCAATCAGTCTCAGTCTGGTTTGCAAATACCCCTCTGTTAACACCCCAAACCCAACAAAATCTTCCAAGTGTTGGCTGCATTATGGAAATTTTCGTCTTTTAGATGTGAAATCCTGAGTTGTGGGGGTTTTGTTTTGTAAAGAACGGATCTTAAAAACACGATGTTACATAAATTCATTAAATTTCATTATCTAACATTTGGTCTATCGTACTAGCCTTTGAACACCTTTTGGCTAACTTTTCTTTCCTGAACTCACGTTACCTTAACTACATCCAGGCCCAAGGTAATGGAGTTGACCTCAAATGCCCTCGGGGTAGTTCAAGTCTTCCCTATGGGAACGGAGGCTATTCTCGGATTTTGTTACCGAATGAAACTGTCATACACATATTGCGTGTATGGCTCTGTTTCTCTCCCCCCACCACACACACACTCACACGCTGTGGGTAAAACCCCGCTGAGAGCTGGGACTGCCTGATTGCACAGCGCCTTAGATAACGATGACTTATCCTACTCTAACACAAACAAGCACACAGCAGTGAGAGATACAAAGAGAGAGATGAAAGATATGGGCTCGCTACCAACTCGGCACCTTCTCTGCAAATAAACCCGGTCTCCCATCACGAAAGGACTCGGAAAAGCCACTAGGACAAGGACGAGAGGTGGAATCATTCGCGCTCCAAGACGGCTGCGCACAGGGTCACGGAGTAACGCGCCACTCGCCAAGCCCCGCCCCTTGGCCCGGGGAGGTTTAGACCACCCCTAACTCCCACGTTGGAAGACATGCAAGGATGGGGACTGGAGGAAGGCGGGGATTACCTGTGAGCCGGGCGAACCCGGTAAGGCTCTCGGGGACAGGAAGCCGCTTTAGATACGCCGGGAGCTGCACCTTCACGATGCGGGCCACGCTCTCCAGCACCATCCTCGCCAGCAGCGTCCACTCCCCTCCGGCCCGCGCCGTTCTCCGGCCGAGCTGTCGCGCCTGCGCGGAGAGCGGAAGGGGCCGACGGGCGACGCCGCCTGGGTCCTGCGGCGGGCAGAAGGGGGCGGCGCTGAGGGCCCCCAGAGGAGAGGTTGACCTGCTGGGCGCCGATTGGCAGCGGGCGAGTGACGTGCGCGCGCCGCGGACGCCAAGGGGGAGCGCGCGGCCGCGAGGTGCGGAGTCGCGGGAAGGGTTGAGTAACGAGGCCCTCCGCGGAATCTCGGTTTTGAAGGGGGTGTGCGTTCACGTTGGGCCCTTTGCATCTGTAGACGCTCGAGGCCCGCAGAAAGGATACTGTGTCCGATGAGATAAAGCATGTGAGAGTGCTTTGTAACCGGAAAGTGCCTTTCAAAAGTGAGTTTCTCCTGGCGTCGGTTTTTACTTCGGCCTCTCTCGTCCCGGCCCCTTTCTTCCCGGAACCGGTCGGGTGCCTGGGCCCTAGGATTACCTGCTCACCACGAGCACCCTTCCCGGCGCGGTGCCTGACTCGTTCCCTCACCCGAACAAGCCAGGTTTAAAAAAAAGTTAACATACTCAAACGACGAACTGTTTAAAGCTAGCCATTAGGCAGTTTTGCGTAACCCTGAGGGGTTTTTCTGCTCCTTAGTTGTTGTTTTTTTTTTAAGATTTTATTTATTTATCTGACAGACAGAAATCACAAGTAGGCAAAGAGGCAAGGAGAAGCAGGCTCCCCGCGGAGCAGAGAGCCGGATGTGGGGCTCGATCCCAGCACCCTGGGAACACGACCTGAGCCGAAGGCAGAGGCTTAACCCACTGAGCCACCCAGGCGCCACTGCTCCTTGTATTTGACCCGCGATAGTCCTGCTTTAGATACTTTCAGTTCCTTCTGCTAATCTTTTTTCTTTTTTCAGTTAACTAAAGCTAGGAAAGTGGTAAAAGAATATAAACCTTTCAAGTGACTTTTATGTTGTACGATTTCTGCCACAAGCTAAAGTATCTGTGAAGTTCTTTAATTTTAATTGTTTATTATCTTTTTTTTTTTAATTGAAGAAAGCTACACTTCCTTGAAGCGCTTTCCTTGCCGTAACTTTGTTTCCTATTTTTACGGAAGTAAATATCCGAAGTAATGCACTTGCTGGTTGCGTGTTGTGTATGTGGTATGCTGCCTTATGCTTCCTCGCCGTTCTGAATCCCACCTGACCAATAGTGGTATGTGATACCAACGAACTGCCGACGGTGAATATTTCATTTTGTGTGACTTAATATAACAGCCAGTTGTAATAAATACGTTTTCTTCTTTATTTTTCCCTTGGTATTTTCATCGTACAGTGAGAAAGAAAGACTTTTTTTTTTAAAGTAACTTTTTGTTTTCTGGAATCTTTAATATGTGGTGGTTTTTAGCTAAAAAATTAATTAATAAATAATCGCCAGTAAGAGAGTTAGTTGAAATCTAGATTAACCAGTTTTCTATCATTTACCCTGTTCAAAATACAATTACAGTGGACTTTCAGTGAAAATGTTTAGATACAGGTTCATGAACCAGAGCAATATTGGTTATATACAAAGTGATGATCAAAAGGTTGTTTACGTTAGGGTTTCTTTTCAGTTTCCTTTTGGGAGCTTACTGTTGGTTTGGTGAAAGTAGGACCCTGAAGCTTGTTTACTATGAATATGATATTCTCAGATATCCTCATCCTCTGGATTGTTCTTTTAGAGGTTATCTTTATTATTTTCTTAAAGATTTTATTTGTTTTTACTGTTTGACAGACAGCACAAGAAGAGGGAGCTGCAGGCAGAGGGAGAGGGAGAAGCAGGCTCTCCAGGGAGCAGGGAGGACCATGAGGGACTTGGACTTGAGCCCAGGGTCCTGGGATCATGACCTGAGTCCAAGAAGGCTCTTAACTATCTGAGCCACACAGGCGCCCCTTAGGGGTTATCTTTAATCTCTGTTGATCAGATGTAGATGATTGACCTAGGGGTGGGTTGGGAGTGAGGCAAATTAGGGGAAGAAAAGATTGGGGATAACCTCTAAATACTTGTTTTTTTTTGTTTTGTTTTGTTTAGATTTTATTTATTTATATTTGACAGAGAGATCACAAGTAGGCAGAGAGGCAGGCATAGAGAGAGGGGGAAGCAGGCTCTTTGCTGAGCCGAGAGCTGGATGCGGGCCCTCATCCTAGGACCCTGAGATCAGGATCTGAGCCAAAGGCAGAGGCTGAAACTACTGAGCCACCCAGATGCCCTAAATACTTGTTTCTTAATTAGAGGCTTTGTAGCCTTGACAAGGGCAAAAAGCAAGCTGTGTTGAGAGATTCTTTAGGCTTCTAAGGTTTTTCTTTAAGAGAATTAAAAAATAAATACTTAAGAGATACAGCGTAGTAAAATGTTCGGGTGCCAAAGGTAGAACCTGATGTGACAACTGTGCAGATCAGTATATATGGGATATCTCCAACACCTGAGAGAGCTTCATTGTGCCCCTTCCAACCATGTCTCCTTACCCCACCACCACTACTATTCTGTCTTGCTTTACATGTTCTTGGACTTCGAATAAAAGGAATTATACAATATACATAGTTCTTTTGTGATTGGCTTTCCTGAGCAGTTTATGTGGATAGCTGGTTTTCTGTTTCCAAGTAGAAGAAATGTAATGAGTGGAAGTTTTATCCCCATATCTATCTTATCTTACCTTTTCTCTTTCTTTCTTTTTCTAATCTTATAATTCAGAAGAGATGCATTACACAAGCTACATTAATGTATAAAAGGTGATAGTTTCCTAAACCCACCAATAAAATTCTTACTGTGTATTTTAGGGAATATTTCCTTAAATTCCTTTTACTTTCAAATATAAATCTTGTTTCATTCATATTTTTTAATTTGCATTTCATTTCCACAACCCTGCCTCTTGGCAGTATGTGAAACAGAGGGGCTGAAAATAATATCCTACACAGAAGTGACAGGCTTATCTAACCACTTTCTGACATGGTGTCCAACAAAATCTGGTTTTATTAGTATTTGTATCTTAGATTTAGATGCCATTTTTAAAAGCCATAAAGATATTTTATGGTTAGAAAAGAACAGACAAAATAATATGTGAATAAAGCTAAAGGAGTTATTATTTAGTGTTAAGAATTTGAATGAAGACCAGTAAATCCTCTGCCTACTTTGTGTCCTAGCTAGACCCATGTCTCTAATTTCTTTACAAGTTTCCTTCTGTAAGCTCATCTAGTCCCATGAATTCAAATGTGATCAATATGTTGACAGAGCCCAGATCTCTAATCCCAGCCCAGATTTCTCTTGTACAGCAATCCCAAATGCCTCCTGGATATCTCTGTGCATCTTACTCATTTTGCTAATGCTTTGCTCATCTTTTTCATTGATTTATGTTTTCTGGAAAATAATACCTTGTTGGTTATATTGGTTACCTGTCTTCTTCCAGTTTAAGACTTTTCTCTGACCTTTGTTTGTGGTGTCTTTTCTTATACTGAAATTTAGTTCTAATGTAGTCAGATTTATCTTTTCCATTATATTTTGCTCTTTGGAGATCTTGTTTAAGAAATCCTTTCCTACTTCAGGGACACCTGGGTGGCTCAGTTGGTTAAGCGGCTGCCTTCAGCTCAGGTCATGATCCCAGCATCCTGGGATCGAGTCCCACATCGGGCTCCTTGCTCGGCAGGGAGCCTGCTTCTCCCTCTGCTTCTGCCTGCCACTCTGTCTGCCTGTGGTTGCTCTCTCTCTCCCCCTCTCTTTGAGACAAATAAATAAATTTAAAAAAAATTTTTTTTTAAATCCTTTCCTACTTCAAAATAACAAAGGTTTTTATCTATATTTTTACTAAAAGTTTAAAACTCTTATTCTTCATATTTACGTTTTTAATCAACCTATTTTTGTGCATGAGGTAGAGATCTAATTTTATTTTATTGTTTTATTTATATATGTACAATTGTTCTAGAAGCATTTATTGAATAATTTAACTTTTATGTCACTAATCTCAGAACAGGTTTCCAGACATATGTGGGTAGTTTTCCATCGGTCAATTTGTATGACTTCTGTGACATTACCTCACTATTATATTGCTACAGATTTATAGTAAGTGTTAATACCCAGGAGGATATTAACAGCAGTTAATAATCCACATATTTTTTCAAAATTATCTTGGAAATGCCAGTTATAGATAACTCTATATAAATTTTAGAGTTTTATTAAGATCTATTGAAAAAAGTAAGAGTTTTATTGAAAAATTGTTAGAACCTCAGTTTCTCCCCTAATATGCCTATATTAATGGTTGTTATGACTAGATATAATTGTTTTCATGTGCTTAATGAATGGTTGCTGTCATTTGTATTATCATCATCATCAATGAATGAGCCTTTACTCTGGCTTTGAGATCTTAAATTCAAAAATACTACCTTCTGACCACAACCTACTATAGCTCTTTATACATCTTCCACTCCCTTACTCCTACTGAACTTATTCTTTGACTTTATCAAGATATTTACTGTTGAAACTGTCTCTTTTTCTAGTCTGTCAGTCCATTCCTGGATTTATTTACTTTTTTCATTCCCTCAGATCTTCACTATTTTACATTACTTATTAAGCTTTCTAATTGTTACTACCATGCTTATTTTAAGCTTTGATGACCCTGAATTTTAGTTAACAGATAAGCTCTCCTCACCAGCATCTCTAGATGTGGCTGTAATTCTTCCTATAATTAGCATCTGCCCTGCGCTCCAAGTCTTCTGCACCCTGTGTTCTAGAGCTCATCCTCCAAGACCTTGCTTCATCAGTTACCATCTCAAATTTTCATTTTTCTTTCTCTACTGGCCCCACAATCTGGTGATCTCCAGGCTTTTAGATTTCACCAGTAATTTTTTTAATTGAGATAATCAACATAGGTTTGTCAACTTTTTGTCAAGAAAAGATATTTAAAAGCAATATAACAAAAAACTACTACCACTTACTACTAGAAGGTAACATAACATAACAGTAAGACCATAGACTTTGGAGCTAGATTGCTTAGAATTTTGGCTCTGCCAATATAAATTATGTGACCTATAAAAATACAGATAATACCTACCTCTTAAGGCTGTATTGTATATACTAATTTAGTGGATTAATACATACAAAGCAACTAAACCCACTTGGCACATACACATGCACAGTTGTGTTATCTTCTCACATCACTATTAGCACATCTTGTTTATTATAGCTACACTTGGTTTTTTACCGTGATTACTGTACATCTGTGTGGTCAGTGTGATGATAGTGCAGTGAGTCAGTGCTAATCACATGTGGCTGTTGGGGATCTTATTAAGATTGCTTAAAATGCTTCAGGGGGACCACATGCACATTTCTATAAAGATAGCAAGTAGAGAGACAAAGAGTAGATTGTACAAGTTTATAGAGAAAAAAACAGGTTTCATATGAGGCACACAAAGGTAAATGTGTTGGACTTCTCAGTAGCAACTCTGGAAACAAAAGGGTAATAGAGCAGTGCTTCAGAATTCTAAGGGAAAATTAATTCTAGTCTAGAATTCTATGTAAGTCAACCTACTTATCAGTTATGAGACTAGAAAAAGGTTATGTTCAAACCTAAAAGGTCTCACACTCCATACATCCTCTCTCAAAAAGCTAATGGAGAACATGTACCACCTAAATGAGGATTAAATCAGGAAAAAGCAGGGCATGTGTTTAAGGAAATATGAAATCCAAAATGAGAGAGAGGTAAAGGAATTGCATTTGATGGTTTGGAACAGTAAGATGAAATTAATGGAACACCTAACACAAGCATAGCTTTTTACCGTGCTTCACTTTATTGTGCTTCACAGATACTGTATTTTTTATAAACTGAAGGTTTGTGGCAGCCCTGCACAGAGCAAGTATGTTGGCACCATTTTTCCAGCAGCATTTGCTCACTTTGTGTTTCTGTCACATTTTGGTAATTCTCACAATATTTCAAACTAAATTATTATTTGTCTTGGTGATCTGTGATTAGCGATTATGACTCACTGGAAGTTCAGATGATGGTTAGCATTTTTAATAATAAAGGATTTTTAATTAAGGTATGTACATTGTTTGATGTAATGCTATTGCATGTTTAGTAGATTATAGTACAGTATAAACCTAACTTTTATATTCAATGGGAAATCAAAAAAATTATTTGACTCACTTTATTGAGATACTTGCCTTATTATGGTGGTTTGGAACTGAACCCACTATATCGCTTAGATTTGCCTGTATGTCTGAACAAATTATTTGCAGGCTTTCCCTCTTGGGTTGCAGTTTGGGGTTAAATGAATGATTTAGAAACTAAGCAGATTCTTAAAAAGATTTTTTCTTAAACCTATCAATTTATTTATTCAAACATTTTTTTTTTAAGATTTTTATTTATTTATTTGTCAAAGAGAGAGCGAGAGAGTGAGCACAGGCAGGCAGAGTGGCAGGCAGAAGCAGAGGGAGAAGCAGGCTCCCTGCCGAGCAAGGAACCCGATGTGGGACTCGATCCCAGGACGCTGGGATCATGACCCGAGCTGAAGGCAGCCGCTTAACCGACTGAACCACCCAGGCGTCCCGCTATTCAAACATTTTTAATGGGATAAACAAAATTTATTAAAAAGGGTGTTTTGATTTTGGCATTTGGTGTCACATTATACTTCCCCTTTCTTCTTGAGGAACCACATTTTAACTGCTTTGCCTTACCCACAGTTCTAAGACAAAATGCAAAAAACTGGAAATAAAGGCAAAATTAGAGAAACAAAACTGGTGTTGGTAAATTAATAACATATGGTAAAACTCTTAAAACCATCTTCCATAGTACTTCCTAGTACTAAAAACAAGCAGAATTGCCTAATAGGAAATTCCTAGAGACATGTGGTGGACTAGAGTGAGCTTTGAAAAAACCTTTCTACTCTATAATTCTGTAAGTGTATAGAGTTCTTCCTCAATTTACAATGGGTTTATGCCACAACAAATCCATCATAAGTTGAAAATACTGTAACTTGCAAATGCATTTAATACACCTAACCTAATGAACATCATAGCTTAGTCTAGCTTACCTTAAACATGTTTAGCACACTTACATTAACCTATAATTAGGTAGGATTATCTAACACAAAGACTAATTTATACCAAATATCTCACCTAACTTATTGGATACAGTATTGAAGGTGAAAAACAGAGTAGTTGTATTGGTGCAGAATATCTGTACATGTATTGGTTGTTGCTGGTGATTTCGTGGCTGGCTGGGAGCTGTGGCTGCTGCCACTGCCCAGGATCACTAGAGCGTATCGTCACTATCACTAGCCCAGATGAAAATCCTAATTCAAAATTTGAAGTACGGTTTCTGCTGAATACACCTTGCTTTTGCATTATTATAAAGTTGAAAAATTGTGAGTCAAACAATGTTCAGGGACTGTATTGACATGACACTTTTGCAGTCTTTGACTAAAAAACGATTACAATTAAGAAGTAAATACAAACATAAATATATGCATACATATATCATAAAAAGCTTGATTCTGTAGACTTTTGAAGTTTCTTTTTCTTTTTTGAAAGCCACCTTTTTTTTGCCATAGAAATTCCATATATACTGTAATCTTCATATGTAATCATTAAAATAATAGAACAAATTCTTAATTACTTCAAGTTTATGGAACTAGTCTACTCCAAGTGTGATGAATTGGGCAGTAAAGAAAACAGGAAATGAATGCTTTGTGATAATACTGTTGTGCATAGCATAAATTTGAGATAGCTGGATTTTGTATGGAATTGTGCTATTTAGATTAAAAGCACCCATTAATATCTTATTGATGACCGATTTCTTAAGGACATATCTAGGTAAGAAAACCTGTAAATAAATGGTTTAAGAATATAAGCAACAGGGGCGCCTGGGTGGCTCAGTGGGTTAAACCTCTGCCTTCGGCTCAGGTCATGGTCCCGGGGGGTTCTGGGATCGAGCCCCGCATCGGGCTCTCTGCTCAGTGGGGAGCCTGGTTCCCCCTCCCTCTCTCTGCCTGCCTCTCTGCCTGCTCGTGATCTCTGTCAAATAAATAAATAAAATCTTTTTAAAAAAGAATATAAGCAATACGAAGTGTAGTAGATTAATAATTTCCTGATTCCTCCATGTCCTGTTAACTTACAAAATATTCAACATGTCAGTTATGACTATTTACATCTTTGCAGCTGTATTTCCTTTTTGTTCTCATAATTCCTAAGCATACTGGGGGTTTTTTGGTGGGTGTGGGGGGAATGCCTGGGTGGCTCAGTCAGTTAAGCATCTGCCTTGGCTCAGGTCATGAATCTAGGGTCCTGGGAACAAGCCCCATACAGAGCTCCCTGCTCAGCAGGGACCCTTCTCCCTCTCCCTCTGCTTCTTCCTCCTCCCACTCCTGTGCCCTGTGTTCTCTCTTTCTCTCTCTCTGTCAAATAAAATCTTTAAAAAGAAAAACATATTTTTTTTGTGCTACCCTTGATTAACGTGATATTTTTAACAGCTTACTTCTTTAAATCACAAATTCTAAGTTTCACTTAAGGCTTTTGGGGCACTTGGGTGGCTCAGTCAGTTAAACATCTAACTCTTGATTTCAGCTCAGGATTTGATCTGAGGGTCATGAATTCGGGCCGCAGGTTGGGCTCTATGAAGCCTACTAAATGAAGCCTACTAAAACAAAAGAATACAGTAGATTCCATGTAAGATTTCCAAGGTGCAGTATTAGCAAATCTTTTCAAACTAATTTAATTTGCTATTTCAGAACTAATCAATTTATGTTTGGACCATAGCTACAATCTGCCTAATATTTGACCTATATAAGCCTCAAACTCTAAAATATCCTATACAGAGCTTTACAAAAATAGTTTACAAAATAGTTTTTCTAAATGAAATTTTTTTAATAGATTTTTTTTTTTTTGGAGCAATTCTATGTTTACAAAAAAAAATTGGGCAGAATATAGAGAGTTCCTACATCACACATACACATTCTCCTATTATTAATATCTTGTATTAATAGTATATTTGTTACCTTTGATAAGCCAGTATTGATACATTAGTATTAATTAAAGTCCATAGTTTACATTAGGGTTCACTCTCTTTTGTACAGTTCTGTAGGTTTTGACAAATGCATAATATATGGAGCCAGCATTATAGGATCATACAGAATAGTTTCACTCACCTAAAAATGCCCTATGTTCCTCCATTGTTCATCCCTACTCTCCCCCAGCCCCTGGCAACCAACAGTCTCTTTTTTTTTTAACCACTGATCTTTTTATTATCTCTATAATTCTGCCTCCTAAAAGAAATTCTTACTGTAATTTAAAACCTCAATCTCTGGAGTAGATCTAAATGTGGGAAAAGAAAAAGCAGGCTGCAGAAAAAATGTATTCTATTTATAAATTTTTTAAACCATGTATATATGCATATTTGATTATACATAGAAAATTTCTGGAAGGATACATAGAAAAATAACTACTATGTAAAGTGTGGGGTGGGGGATGTTGGGTAATGGGGGGTGTTGATGAGGTCTTTTACTTTCTGCTTTACTTCTGTTTTGATTGTCATACCACGTACAAATACTATTTTGTAATTAAAAATATTTTAATGTTATGTTTTTAAAACATGAAAGCCCTAGGTACCACAAGGGGAAAAATCTAGAGATTGTAGCTACATACAGATATTCTGTACCTCAAAAGCATCATAAAATCTGATCAACCCTTCTATTTATCCATCTATGATGTACTTTTTTTTTTTTTTTTTTAAGATTTTACTTATTTATTTGTCAGAGAGAGAGAGAAAGAGCCAGAGAGCGAGCACAGGCAGAGTGGCAGGCAGAGGCAGAGGGAGAAGCTGGCTCCTTGCCGAGCAAGGAGCCCGATGTGGGACTCGATCCCAGGACGCTGGGATCATGACCTGAGCCGAAGGCAGCCGCTTAACCAGCTGAGCCACCCAGGCGTCCCATATGATGTACTTTTTTAAAAATTTCTTTTCAGCATAAAAGAATTCATAGTTTTTGCACCACACTCAGTGCTCCATGCAATGCGTGCCCTCCACCCCCTGGCTCCCCCAACCCCCAACCCCCCCCCCCCGCCACTTCAAAACCCTCAGGTTGTTTTTCAGAGTCCATAGTCTCTCATGGTTCATCTCCCCCTCCAATTTCCCTCAACTCCTTTCTCCTCTCCATCTCCCCATGTCCTCCGTGTTGTTATGTTCCGCAAATAAGTGAAACCATGTGATAATTGACTCTGCTTGACTTATTTCACTTAGCATAATCTCTTCCAATCCCGTCCATGTTGCTACAAAAGTTGGGTATTCATCTTTTCTGATGGAAGCATAATACTGTGTATAGTGTATATGGACCACATCTTCCTTATCCATTCGTCCGTTGAAGGGCATCTTGATTCTTTCCACAGTATGGCGACCGTGGCCATTGCTGCTATAAACATTGGGGTACAGATGACCCTTCTTTTCACCACATCTGTATCTTTGGGGTAAATACCTAGTAGTGCAGTTGCAGGGTCATAGGAAAGCTCTATTTTTAATTTCTTAAGGAATCTCCACACTGTTCTCCTAAGTGGCTGCACCAACTTGCATTCCCACCAACAGTGTAAGAGGGTTCCCCTTTCTCCACATCCTTTCCAACACACGTTGTTTCCTGTCTTGCTAATTATGATGTACTTTTTAAAAATTTTATTTCAGGGGCACGTGGGTGGCTCAGTGGGTTAAAGCCTCTGCCTTCGGCTCGGGTCGTGATTCCAGGGTCCTGGGATTGAGCCCCGCATCGGGCTCTCTGCTCAGCAGGGATCCTGCTTCATCCTCTCTCTCTGCCTGCCTCTCTGCCTACTTGTAATTTCTGTCAAATAAATAAAATCTTTTTTTATTTCATTTTATCTATGATGTTCTTTAGACTCATATTTCCATACCTAAGAGTCTCCCATGGCTTTTTAATGATTTCTTGTTCCTTCTTTATATATTACTAACCTCCCACTCAGCATCCTCTTGATTCCTATTTTAGGCTTAGTTTCTTTTTTTTTTTTTTTTAAGATTTTATTTATTTGACAGACAGAGATCATGAGTAGGCAGAGAGGCAGGCAGAGAGAGAGAGGGGGAAGCAGGCTCCCTGCTGAGCAGAGAGCCAGATGTGGGGCTCGATCCCAGAATCCTGGGATCATGACCTGAGGTGAAGGCAGAGGCTTTAAACCACTGAGCCACCCAGGCGCCCCTAGGCTTAGTTTCTTTTTAAAATTGTGACCCTTTTCAGCATTCCCAATCGGCTTTATCCTACTTTATTTTATAGCAAATACTACTTACTAAAACATTTTATTCCTTAGATAGTAAGTTGTTTGATGTTTTTGTCTCTGTCCCTCGTGCCATTTCCTACCACTAGAAAATAAAACACACAAGAAGAAAGGCTTTTGTCTTATTCACTGATCTTATTCACTGATAAATCCTCAGTGCCTGACACTAGCAGGCACTCAGTAAAAATTTGTTGAATGATTAATTTGTTTTTTAATTCTTGAACTTAAAACATGTTTTAAAATACCTATATGCCTATAGTTCTGCTTCATTTGGTATATGTTATGTAATTTGTTGTGTTACATAATGATCATACTCCTCAGGTGTCTAGATATTTGGTTCACAAGCTTCTATTCTCTACTACCCTTTTTTTTTTTTTAAAGATTTCATTTACTTGAGAGCGCACCCTAGAGAGAGCATTGAGCAGGGGTGGGGGTGAAGGTAGGTGGAAGAAGAGAAAAACAGGGAGCCTGATGTGGGGCTCCATCCCAGGACCCTGAGATCATGACCTGAGCCAAAGGCAGAGGCTTAACTGAGCTACCCGGGTGCCCCTCTGCTACCCTTTCTGATAATGGATATGGAGGAAGAGAAAAAGAGCAGACCCTAGTTTTTATCCCTTCCCACAAGTTTAAAGATTAGAGAGCAGAGAGATCCAGGTACCACAGAGGAGCTGTAGTGCTTTATCTCTGTTGCTACTGTTGACTACTTCTCTAGTGAGGATTTACCTTAAAACTCACAGGCTAGAGGTGCCTGGGTGGCTCAGTTGGTTGGGCAACTGCCTTCGGCTCAGGTCATGATCCCAGGGTCCTGGGATCCAGCCCCATATTGGGCTCCCTGCTCACTGGGGAGTCTGCTTCTCCCTCTCCCTCTGCTGCTCTGCCTGCTTGTGCTCTCTTGCTCTCTGTCAAATAAATAAATAAAATATTAAAAAACAAAACAAAACAGGGGTACCTGGGTGGCTCAGTCATTAAGCATCTGCCTTTGGGTCAGGTCATGATCCCGGGGCTCTGGAATCAAGCCCCGAGTCGGACTCCCCGCTTGGCGGGAAGCCTGCTTCTCCTTCTCCCACTCCCCTTGCTTATGTTCACCCTCTTGCTGTCTCTCTCTCTCAAATAAACAAAATCTTTTAAAAAATTTAAATAAAAAGGGGCGCCTAGGTGGCTCAGTGGGTTAAAGCCTCTGCCTTCGGCTCGGGTCAGGATCCCAGGGTCCTAGCATACCGTGAGGAGGGAGTACAAAGCTTCCTTAGACATTCTCTTTTCACCAAGTCATTAAGAAACGCTTTGGTGATAGGAGCATCAGCATTCCCAAAGAGCTCTGAAGTGGCTGTCCTCTGTCAAAATGATGGTGATGAATGCTGTGGTAGAATTCTTTCCTAATCTCAAAGAGAATAATGCAATCCCAAAGTGGCAAAGCCCACATGATGGTATATAACCACCAGAGACACGGTGGGCACAATTACCCTAATAAGTCAAAAAAGAAA
>PISX010030030.1:0-19257 GCA_004024625.1 Mellivora capensis | reverse complement strand
TTATTTCTCTTCTCCTGCTGAGTTTGGGCTTTCTTTGCTGTTCTTTCTCCAGCTTCTTTAGGTATAGGGTTAGGTTGTGTACTTGAGACTTTTATTGTTTCTTGAGAAAGACTTGTATTGCTATATAACTTTCCTCTCAGGACTGCCTTTGCTTTGTCACAAAGATTTTGAACAGTTGTGATTTCATTTCATTTGTTTCCATGAATTTTTTCAATTCTTCTTTAATTTCCTGGTTGACCCATTCATTTTTTAGTAGGATGCTCTTTAGCCTCCATGTGTTTGAGTTCTTTCCAACTTTCCTCTTGTGGTTGAGTTCTAGTATCAAAGCATTGTGGTCTGAAAATATGCAGGGAATGACCTCAGTCTTTTGGTACAGGCTGAGACCCGATTTGTAATCTAGGATGTGATCTATTCTGGAGAATGTTCCATGTGCACCAGAGAAGAATGTGTATTCTGTTACTTTGGAATGGAATGTTCTGAATATATCTGTGATGTCCATCTCATCCAGTATATCTTTTAAAGCCTTTATTTCAATGTTGATATTTTGCTTAGATGATCTGTCCATTTCAGTGAGGGGGGTGTTAAAGTCTCCTACTATTATTGTATTATTGTTGATGTGTTTCTTTGATTTTGTTATTAATTGGTTTATATAATTGGCTGGTCCCAAGTTAAGGGACATAGCTACTTAAAATTGTTAGATCTTCTTGTTGGACAGACCTTTTAAGTATGATATAGTGTCCTTCCTCATCTCTTATTATAGTCTTTGGCTTAAAATCTAATTTATCTGATATAAGGATTGCAACCCAAGCTTTCTTTTGATGTCCATTAGCATGGTAAATTGTTTTCCACCCCTTCGCTTTTTTTTTTTAATTTTATTTACTTATTTGACAGACAGAGATCACAAGTAGGCAGAGAGGCAGGCAGAGAGAGAGGAGGAAGCAGGCTCTCCAGGGAGCAGAGAGCCTGATGTGGGGCTCGATCTCAGGACCCTGGGATCACAACCTGAGCTGAAGGCAGAGGCTTTAACCCACTGAGCCACCCAGGCTACGCCTTCACTTTAAATCTGGAGGTGTCTTTGGGTCTAAAATGAGTTTCTTGCAGACAGCATATCAATTGGTCTTTTTTTTAATCCATTCTGATACACTGTGTCTTTAGCTTAGGGGAATTTGGTCCATTTACATTCAGGGTAACTATTGGCAGATATGAATTTAGTGCCATTGTATTGTCTGTAAGATGACTGTTACTGTATATTGTCTCTGTTCCTTTCTGGTCTGTTACTTTTACGTTCTCTCTTTGCTTAGAGGACCCCTTTCAATATTTCCTATAGGGCTGGTTTGGTGTTTGTAAGTTCTTTTGTATTTGTTTGTCCTAGGAGCTTTTTATCTCTCCTTGTATTTTCAGTGACAGCCTAGCTGGATATAGTATTCATGGCTGCATATTTTTTGCATTTAATGCTCTGAACTAAACTGCCTCCCAAAATTTTAAAGAAAGAGAAATTATACACACACACACACACACACACATACACACACACACACACACAAATAAAGGTAAACAATATGAAGGGATGGAATATGACTGTAAAGATGAAAATTTAAAAAAGAGTCTAAAAAAGGAATTGATACGGTAAGAAGTTAGTTGAAAAAAATTAAAAAACGATGGAAAGATTGTGATCAAGCTAGAGGCGAGAACAAAGCCATGTGGTAGATTTAGGGTATATTTTGATCTGGTAGAAGAACTGTATCCCAAAATTTTAAAGAAAGAAAAAACCTATAAGTATACAAAAAATAAGGTTAAATACAATTAAGGGATAGAATATGACTATAATAATGAAAATTTAAAAAATTTTAAATTGGTATTGATAAGATAAAATAGTTAAAAAAAGTTAAAATAGTAAAGAGGAAAAACTTAAAAAATAGAATAAGAACGAAATAAAATTAAAACAGTTTAATTTTGAAGGGCACCTGGGTGGCTCAGTGGATTAAACCTCTGCCTTCAGCTCAGGTCATGATCTCAGAGTCCTGGGATCAAGCCCCACATTGGGCTCTCTGCTCAGTAGGAAGCCTGCTTCCCCCCCTCTCTCTCTGCCTGCCTCTCTGCCTACTTGTGATCTCTGTCAAATAAATAAATAAAGTCTTAAAAAAAATAACTTTGAAAGACTAAAGAATCATGGGGGAAAAGCCATAGATTCTATGTGGTGTATTCCTGTAACTCTTAAGTTTAGGAGTTCTCATTGCTAGGTGAACTTGTTCTTGGCTGGATGTTCTTGCTGATCTTCTGGGCAGGAGGCTGTTGCAGTGATTCTCTAATGTCTTTGCCTGAGCGGAATTGCAACACCCTTGCCAGGGACCATGCTAAGTAATCTGCTCAGGTTTGCTCTCAGGACCTTTTGTTCCCTGAATGCTTTCTGTAGACCTTTGGAGGGCGGGAATGAAGATGGCAGCCTCCCATTCTCTAGCCCGGAGGAGCCAAGAGCTTGGGTCCCCACTCCTCAGTGCGCCCTCAGGGAAGTGCAATCACTCCCATCTCCCTGGTCTCCGGCCACACTCTGAATGGAGTGACCGAGCATTTCTATCTCACACACAGTCCCATTTGGAGTCTCCAAATTCAACAAATTCCTGCTGTCCGGTCCCGTGCCACTCTTCCCAGAGGGGGAAGGAGGAGGTCTCCTTGGATCTCCAATTGTGGGGTCCCTGGTTGAAGAGCAGTGGCCTGAGTGTGCCTTGGATCACGGTTTAAGGTAACCCCGAACTGAGAGCCCCCCTCGGCTCTGTCTCTGCAGCCTGCTTCCCTGCTCTGGTACCTGTCAGCTTTGCCAAACTCAGACACCCTCTGGTCCTTTTGTGACCCCACAGGTCCTGAAACAACACTGTCCCAGCGAGGGCAGAAAATAACCCACAATTTTGCTAGCTGAATTTGCCTTATTCTTTCTCTAAATTCCTTCACAAAAGCTTGTGCTTTCACAAACAGCTTAATATCTCCTGTTAGTTTTGTTATTACTTCCTCCTGGAAGACTCCTTTGAACTGCAAATTTAGATTAGGCTTTGTCACAGGTTCGAAACTAGGGAAACCTTTCCTTCTCTAGGAATCCTTGCAGGTACTGGTATTTCTTCCCAAACTCTCAAAATACAAATACACTGACTGCATTTCATTTATTGGAATATGGAGCAACTCAATCATCCTCCTATGGGAAAATGCCTTCTTTGTCTTCAGATAACCCAAATGCAGTGGCTGGTTTTAAGAAGACTCAGTAACTTACTCTTCTAAAGGAAAGTGCAGAGGTGATTCTAATGAGAGGTCTCCCCCCACCGCCACCTTTCTCATTAGCGAGATAGGAAAACCACAGCCACTTCATGAACAAGAGCCATGCAGCTGCCCACAGAATCAAGAAAGAGCTCTCAATCCTATCAGTTTTCAGACCAGGTAAGATGTCCTATGTTGGTGATTTCTGCCCAAAAAAAACAATGCAGATGGGAGTACAGGAGAGACTCCCTTCTACTAGAACATATGCTCATACCCATTTCATTCACTCTAAATCTGACAACAAAAGCGTCTGTTTTTCTTGTTCATCTTTGTATCTTGAGACATCAGCACTTCACATTAAACACAGAAGGGGCTCAAGAGACATCTCTTGAGTGGATGACTGAATCTATTATGGATACATCTGGAATGCTATTCAGCCCATTCATCTCAAAGAAGTTTTTAGACAAACCCAGTTTTACACTCAAGTCCTATAATTCGTGTTGGTGATCACCTCTAGGCCAGGGAAGGAAGCCTACCCTCTATGATGGGAGAGTCCTGACATCAGGAATGCCTCCTTGGGCCACTCTGGGATTGCTCACGTGAAATGAACATTGCAAGTAGGCAGCTTTGCATTGTGCTGGCAGTGCTGCACAGGGAAAAATTACACAGCCCATTACCAACCAATTCCAGGTGCTTGCTGAAGTTGTTTTCACCTCTTTGTTTCCTTACCATCAGTACACAATAGAACTCATACTATCCCTTTTTGAAATCCCAGGGAACAAATGCATGGGAGATTGTCTCTCAGCTACCTCTGAGAAAATCAGCAGTATTTATTTTCTTGTCCGTATATGGGTAACTGCAATGCGGAATGTTTATGCGAGGAGTCTTAGAACCTGGACTTTGAGAATAAACATTCATTTGTAAGTAATAAGTTTTTCAGGGATATAGATGTTATTTCACTTATAATTACATCTGAATATGGAACCTTGTTCCTGAAAATACTGAAAATTTTAAAAGCATTTAAATTTAATGTATGTTTAATTTACAATTTATGCAAAACTTAGGGATTATAAATTCTACATATTGAGTGATCACCATTTATATCTTTAAAGAAAAAAAATCCTATCTACCTTAAGAAAAAACAGCCAACAGTAAATACAATAAAAAATATACTTTGAGTAATAATTGTAGAACTATAGTTATTTTTTATGGCTATAGAACTATAGTCATTTTTATCCATCTTTTCATATTTATTTATTTTCCAATTGTTCTATAATGAAAATACATTACTTTCAATGTTACTGCAAAATTGTCCTGAAGTTGACATTTGAGGCATCTTCACTTTGAATTGTTTAAAATGTTGCAAAGTTTTTACTAGAGATTTTAAGAGAATATCTCCCTTTTTGCCTTCAAGCAGTAATTTTTAAGGAAGATAATTATATAGAAATAAAGAAAGTAATTATGTGGATTAAAAAAAAGACATCTTGTTTTCAGTTTTATCTCTGTATAAGAATGAATACCAAAATGGCTTTATGAGTTAACATAAAATTGCTACAAATTTCAGAAATGCCTTTTCTCATTATCTTCCTGAGACATCTGTCAATATTTATCTGTTAACAGACTCAGCAATCAGCCTCAGTAAATAAAATATCGGATCCAAATACATATACTCTTTCAACAATTAAAGGGATGCTTAGGGATAGGATATTAGCATAACAGTTATGTCAGATATCCTGCATGTACCGATTTCTCCTTCAAAAAATTAATAGATGGTGAAACTGGCAAAAGGGTAATGATATTCTGTAGGTTCCCCCCAACCTGCCATTGCCCAACCACTGCATTGTTGATATCTGTGAGAAGCTTAAGTAAAAGCAAATGCCAGGACAAATAGGGCTCCAGTTTATAAAAGTAAGATAAAAGTTAAGGTCAGTTGCTGATAATCTACTAAAGAAATGTCGTCATTCACATGGAAGCAAAAATTGCTGAAATGACTACTTTTTGGCTAGTTTTTAAGTGGATTACAGAGCGTAACAGCCTTTGACTTACTAGTTATATAAGCTTGAGGAGGTTCCTTGAATCTTTGAAGCATATGAAAAGCATCTATCGGATGTACCATGTACTATACCTCATTTAAATTGGCATGAGAATCTTGAGATAAAATATATAAATTACTCTGTATAATATGCAACACTAAATAGACTTTGAATGCATCTTAGATCAGTTAAGAGTAGTTAGAGAAACTTAAATGGAAGGCACTCAGTAAATAACCAGTTTCTTAAAAGTAATAGTTTTGTATTGATATTATAACACAATGATTATTTTAATCAGATTCTGAATGGCCTTGGCATTTCTGACAAACCTGTAGGCGCATGCAGCTGTGAATTTGGACATGTTCATTTTAGTCCTGGCTATACTCCTGAATGATGTGACATTTCCGAAATGTTTTTTCCTTCTCTAGGAAGGAAAAAAATATTTATATATGTATATTTTCTCCACCATAGGTAAAAATGGTGGTGGGTGGGAGAAACTCAGAATATAAAATACAGTACAGTACAATAAAAAGAGAATGACTCTACAATAAAAGAATTGTGATAAAATTCTACCTACTAGCTTGTGTTACTCTTTTGAGTATCCAAATTTTATCTGAAAATTTGGTACCAACTCTAAATAGTACCAACTCTAAATAGTTTTTGAGAAGTAAACTAATGGATGGCAACCATTCATACCTTCTGTGATGAAACACTGTATATAAGGTCTCTGTAAATGTGACTACCAGGAGGTTCAACTCAAGGTCATTTTTTTGGGAGAACTTGTGCAGAGCTTTTACTGTAAAATAAAATGTCAGTTCTGTCTATACAAAACTTTCCACACGGAACAACAAAAACTTTTCAGATTGTTAGATATAAAGGCTCTTTCTCATATACTAGATGAAGAAATGGTTAATAATGACAAAAAATAGATTTAGTATCATGTTAAAAAATCAAGAACATTAGAGAAATTTTTCTGGCTTGTTGCTTTGGTATCGCTAATTGCATATTAAAAACCAGGAAAGGGGCACCTGGGTGGCTCAGTGGGTTAAAGCCTTTGCCTTCGGCTCAGGTCATGGTCCTGGGATCGAGTCCCACATCTGGCTCTCTGCTCAGCAGGGAGCCTGCTTTCCCCTCTCTCTCTGTCTGCTGCTCTACTTGTGATCTGTGTCAAATAAATAAATAAACAAAAATCTTAAAAAAAAACAGGATGATCCTGAGTCCTAGCTTTATACAATATGAATAATATATAGGTAATTGTTATTGGAGTATATAGAGTAAGAATATGAACTTGGATTCCAGAGTCTGAGTTCATATTCTTTCCCTTCTATTATGTTTGAATTCTTCATATTTTCTCAAATGTACGATGAAGCTCTTGTCTAGTTGCCCTTATCCTGAATCCTGCAGTTCACAGAAGTCAGGGAGCAGCAGTCATGTGAAACCAACTATTAGACTGTTCTCAGGCAGAGAACCATGAAGAATAAGTTCTTCATGGGCATGTCATCAGTTTGGGATAAAACGATAAAATTTAGTTTTGCTACATGTTCAATTAGCAGATCTATGTGCGATTATGCTGTGTATTGGAGCTTAAGAAGCAATTTTTTGACAAAAAATGAGAAGGCTAGAATCACTTCAGTAGTAAAGGTTGAATACAAACTCAGAGTGACATGTTCATTAATCACATTTAATCGTTGTGCCAAGCGTAATATCGCATCAGAAATACTGACTAATACATGTTTTAATAACTTGGAATCTTGTTAAAACTTGGATTCTCCTTCAATAGGTCTGGGTTCGATATGCCCAGCAAATGCCGAGGTAGTGTCCAAGTTGTCGGCCTCAGAAAACACTTTGAATGAGTCTGGCTTAGTCTGGTAGAACTTTCTGTGAAGTGGAGCTGTGTTTGTTCTGCATTTATCCAATATGGTAGCCACTGGCACATACGGCTATTAACCTTTTGAAAAGTATCTCATGCTACTGAAGAACTGCATTTAAATTTATTTTAATCTAAATTTAAATAGCCACGCGATGGTGGTGGTTACTGGTTATTGGGCAGCACGGATCCAAATAATCCAAGTAGTTTGTCTTGATGATGTAAGAGGCCATATTCCAGGCAATAAAAGTGTCTTCCCAAACAGCAACTCAGGGTCATAATTATTGACTTAGTGTTGATTTATGTATATCAGCCCTTCAAATGCAGGACAACAAATGCTCTAACCAAAAAGGTAAGACAGTACTGGAAATCAGTACTGGGTACTATTAGCTTAATTAGAAATTAGCTTCTGTGGTTTCAAATCGACTCTGCCCCTTACAAGCTGTGTCATCTTGAGTATTTAACTACTTTGCGCCTCAATTTCCTCCTTTGTAAAAGGGGTTAATAATCGTCACATTGTGAGAGTTGAATTAGTTAATAAATATTTATAAAGCACGACAGCAGCATCTGACACAAACCTATACGAAACAGTTGTTGTGATAAATCATACTCCACATTTTATACAAAAATATTAGTTTCACGGAAATTAAACATATTAACACCAATTTGGCATCATTTGTACTCTGCATAGATGCCTAGATCTTAAATGTACAGTTAGATAAATTTTGACAAATGCATTATCCCAGAAAGTTCCATCAGGCATGTTCCCAGAGTAAACCTCCTAGCAACCACAACCTTTATTTCTATTACTAGAGATTAGTTTTGCACGTTCTAGAAGTACATATAAATGAAATTATATGTGCTCACTTTTGCTTTTGTGACTCCAAAGAATATTTTTAAGTCCCACCCCCTGCTGAGTAGTACTCTGTTCTATGGCTATACCACATTTTTATTTTTTATCCATTCTCCTATTGTTGTACAATTGAGGTGTTTGGTTCATAATGAACAAATCTGCTATAACCATTTGATACAAGCCTTTTATAGACATTCATTATCGTTTCCTTTGGATAAACAACTAGGAGTAGAATGTTAGGTTATGGGGGAGATGTATGTTTAACTAACTTTTAGATAGGCCAAAGTGTTTATCAAAGTGCTAGGTGAAAATTTCCCACTGACATCTTACCATATTTTAAGGGGAGAGGTAACTGACTGTCTTTTTTCTTTTCTTTTCTTTTCTTTTTTTTTTTAAAGACTTTAGTTACTTATTTGAGAGACAGAAAGAGCATGAGTGGGGGAAGGGGAAGAGGGGGAGGGAGAAGCAGGCTCCCTACTGAGCAGGGACCCCGATGCAAGGCTCAATCCCAGGACCCAGATCATGACCTAAGTTGAAGGCAGAGACTGACTGAGCCACCCAGGACACACTGACTGCCTTTGTTCTGGATTACTGTGTTAATATTGCAGACTGAAAAGCCTTGGAAAATAGAGCTAACATCAACCTCTGGACCAAAGGGTAGATTTGCTTCCTGTTCAGTATAACAAAGAAAATGTCTCTCTCTAGAGCAAATATCTTACCCCCCATTATTTAAGATTCAGGTTTTCTAAACTCAGGGTTTCTTTCATCTAACATAATCTGCACATTCAGGTATCACTTGACTCTCTTCATTGCTATGTGAGAACCGGGGCTTAGAACATTGGCACAAATGCTAGTACACTGGCTCATTGATCTGAACTGGGCATCTTGTATTTTCTTTTAGTGTCTAGGAAACCATGGTAGACGTAGCTGTGACCTTGTAAGTAGGGTAAAATCTCAAATCCTTCACAGTTCTTGGTAGTTTGGTAGCAAGGATGAGATGTTGACAAGATGTACATTGCTGGAAAAGGAAAGATGAAGTGTTTTATGAGGTTTTAGGGAGGTACAATGGAATCAGCAACAAACACATTGATCCCATTGTATGTTTAAATGGAGTCATTGGTGAGACGTTTGCAGGCTGAGTTCCAGAAAGTAAGTGAAGGACAACTGTCTAAATGATGCCCTGATTGCTTCTAATCCTCCTGCAGGTAGGGTGACTTCTCACCAAGCTGGCAATCATTCTCAAGTCCATCCATTATAACAGCTAGTACAAAGATTTATTTTAGATGGCAGAAACGCTCAGATGCCCACCTCCACTTCAGGCTATATTTACAAAGACATACACCTGTACCCTTGGTGGGAGGAGGGCTATTCACAACTATTCTGGGCATAAACTAGGGTAGTTATTAAATCTTCAGCTGGTTCCTTGGAAGATGAGGGGGTTGGAGGTATATCCTTGTCATTCAGGAAAAATGGCAAGAGTTGAGCATCCTCTGCGGGCTACTGTGCCAACTGGGGAGCCGCTCAGACGTGAACTGGAAAGGTCTCAGAGATACTGTTTGTTTTTGCAGTGGGTCCTGGCTGCTAGCAAAGCTTTGGTGCTCTGAGAGAGATTTCTCTGAGACAAGGAAAAAAAAATTAAAAATAAAACAAACAAACAAAACAACCTTAGGGAAACCATAAATGAGGCATTGATGAAAATGCAAGCTTAAACCATCCTAGATCGGATTTATTAGGCTGATCAAATGACCCATTGGCAAATGGGCCAATGTAATGTTATTTGTGGTTCCACGGCTCGTATACTATTTCTGTTGTTTCACAATTGTACTAGGAATGCTTGTAAAGCTGAGAGGGGATTTGTTTGTTCAGGGACTGTGGCATGTAGAGAAGGGCTAGTGAGGGACATAAGTCACTCCTTAGTCTGTCTCCTTGTCCTCATGCAGCTGGTACAATGGAAACAATATAGTAACTGAGGAAGAGAGAGAAATCACAGACTTGATTAAGGACTTAGTGCATCACAGGTAGTAGGAGGTGCAGGACCACAATACTACACCCTACACAGTCCATTGTAAAGCCAATAGGAACAGCCTTTTCAACAACAAAACCAATTGGATTCCACTCTTGCTTCTGTATTTCCAGTTTTTGTAGATATTATGACTGTTACTGAATCGATTGCATGAACTAATGCCCTCGGTATGCTGCCTTAGACATTGTCAACACTTCTTTTCTACCCTGAAGGCACCCAAGAAACAAGACTAATTTGCATTCATGTGGCAAAGCTTCTAATATACATTTGCAGTACTCTGCAGCATTATCTTAACTTCTTCCATTCCCCACCTGGGTCTGGATTTCGAGTGAATGCCTACATTCTGTGGTGGGAATCTTTCACTGTATACATGATACCCTGTTTATTAGAACGTCAGAACCCTCACATCCAAAGGTCCTGACATCAAAGGCCCTGACTCAAAGGTCCTCCATTAGCAGGAGTGGTTTGATAAACCCTGACAAAATTCAGGATCCCACTTACCAAGTCTCTTGGCACTATGTGGGTAGAGTCATATCTCTCAGTTCCTCTGGCACTCAGGGAAATTTGCCTTCTCTTCATCCAACGATATTACCAAAAAGGAGACCCAAGACTTCATTGGACTTCTAGGTTTTGGAGGCAGTGTGCCTCATGTGGGCATTCTACTTATTCTCTTATATAATGGCTAACTTCAAATCAGCATCCTTTGAGTGGGGACCAAACCAAAGTCTTCATCAGAAACCGTTTAACAAGATATTTACATGCTGTTTACCTTTGGAGCCCACAACCCAAATGATCCCTTTGTGCAACATGTTTCTATGACAGATGATTTTGCCAAGTGGGACCTCTGCAAAGTGGGTCATCCTCTTTGGTGAGATCTCCTTTGGGCTTTTGACTCATTATCTCCAGGACTCTGCTGCAGGGTACATATCTTTTGGAAATTAGCCATTTGATGACACTGTGCTTTTGTTGACATGAATGCTCAATGCAAGAGGCCTCAAGACTCTTCAGCCTCTAATACCTTTTCAGTGTGGCTTAACTCAGATTTAATGACTATCAGGATGGAAGGATCCCCTGAAGCTCACATGTAAAATGGAAATGGAATATTCATGAGTATAGTTCTTTTGGCCCCTTCAGCATCTTGACTTTACATGGGGGAAAAAAAAAAGTAGCTATTCCTTTTGGGGAACTTTGTCCTCCTTTCTACTGCATGAAGCAAATCTGCAGGCTCAGTGGGGCCTGGGTTCACAGAGGTTCTGCTAAATGCCTGAGCCTGTTTCACGGATAGCTTATCTAAACTGAAATGCAGGGGCATCCACTGGGATATCGCACCTGGCCAAACTCAGCACCAGCTATGCAGAACTGAAAATGGACACGATTGCTCTGCTCAGTGGACAGAACTTAAGCTCATCTATCTGACCAGTACTCCCCTTGATGAACTTCATTATATTTCTACCTATACTTGGACTATTGCTAGTTGCCTAGCATAGGCTCGCAAATTAAAAATCCTATGCTTTATGTCTTTATTATTTTTATCATTTAATCATTTTAACATTACCTTTCTTCTGTAGTGTTTTATAAGTTCTAAGAAAATTTTGCTTACTTCCAAATTGTGAAGATATGATCCTATTTTTTTTTTCTAGAAACCATATAGCTTTAGCTTTTTTTTTTCATCTCAAATAATTATCTCTTACAGTGTGAGACATTACATAGGGGTCAAAGGTTTCACTTTTTATTATTTATTTTTTAATATAGCTTCATCTTAACACTATTGGTTGACAAAATTTCCTTTCCCCATTGAATTGCTGTACTGACCTTGATGAAAACTAAGTAATAGTTAATTTTTTAAAGAATGTATTATTATATTTTTGTAAGTAGGATTTCTTAAGATACAAAATGATCTAATCCCCAAAAGAAAATGCTCATGTACTTAAAAAATAAACTTAAAACTTGCATTTGTCAAAAGTAGATTAAAGAAAATATAGATGAACCATTAATTAGAAGATAGTCATCATCATACATAGAAGTGATATAGCCACAGATCTAATACAGATATATGCTTCCTCAAATAACTAAGAATGGCATGAATAACTCTATAAAAATGCACTCAGATACTAGCAAGCCGTTTATAGAAGAGAAAATATTAATGGCCAATGAACATATAGAGTATTTCACTAATTCAATAACCATTTTATATCCATTCAATTGGAAAGCTTAAGACAATGCAAAATAATAGTGCACATATGGATTTATTAAAAACTGACAGTTGATGTAACAATTTAGAAAACAATTAAAAACAATCTTTTAAATGTAAATATTCAAATATCCTCTGACCTTTTATCCTCTGACCTTTTTATTTGGCTCTCAAGTATATATGCAAGACATTTTGGTACTTGTGTTCTATGAGATATATAAAAAAATATCCATAACATCATTGTTCATAATTGCAATACATATGGAAATGGCACAAGTGTCTTTTGACAGGAGAAATAATCAATAAATTGTGACACATTCTTAGTAGACTATTACACAGCAGTGAATATTATTGAATTAATGCTCCATGCAAAATATGAATGAATTTTAATGTCATAAGGATATAAAAAAAGGTTATATAAGACTACATATTGTTTTAAAATAGCAAAACCAAGAAATATATGTGCATGATAAAAATACAATAAAAAGCAAGCTAATGTCAAACAAATTAAGGACACATGTTACCACTTGGTGGTGGCAGGTAGATAAGAGAAAGAGACATAAATATCTAGATTCAAGTTGTTGGAAGTGTTTTAACTTGAGGCACAATAATTTCACAAATATCTGTGCTCACTTTGGCAGCGCATATACTAAAATTTGAATGATACAGAGATTAGGAAGAATAACTTCACATATATCCACTATGTTATTTAAAATAATTATGCAAATACGTGTATATTTAAATATATAAGTGTAAATTAATATTTGAATACATATACATGCAAATTAAAAATTAAAAAGGTATGCATGCGATTTAATTATGATAGTGGTTTACGATCTGAGGATAATAATTAATTAAATTATGTGTTTCCCTCTGTGAAAACACAAAAATCAAAACAAGCATATGGTGAATACATAGACTGAAGCCACTGTGAAAGCAAAGTCAAAATCTCATCCTTGTATCATCTTCTGTGTTCCTCATTACTGAAACACTTAAAGTGACCCGTAAATGACCTGCTTGTTGAATATCAATAGGAGTATGGTTACTAACTTTCTGAAACTAATCTTTAAAGCAGCATGTAGGTGGCAAGACTTCGAGTTTGCGCTTCCACGCAGATCATCCCCTTTATGAAACATCCTACTGCAGCGAGGCCGAGACTTCCCAAGAGAGTAAAGAATATTTTTATCAGTCAGAGCGTGCTCTTCTTAATCCTGGCTATTTGAACACCACGAATCTCCACATGCTCTGTAGAAATGATTTTAGACATTCGTAAATCATAATTACGCTGTTAGATCTCAAATTTGTCACGGATGCTGTTGCTTTTGACCTGGGAGAGAAGCAAGGGCAGCCGAGAGGATGATAGCAACATAAAAGTAGATGCCTTGCATTGTTTCTATTTGTAGCACATCCTGACTAGTAAATAACAGGAAAAAAGATGAATATCCTAATAGATAGTGACAATTTGATCAAAAGAAGAAAAAAAAATGGAGTCATGTACAACAGGCCTAATCAGGTTAATTAGAATCTGGGTTGCATCTTGGACCTGGGAATACTCATTAGTGGGCTGTCATCTGAAGAAGAATTATCCTCAGTCTAAGGAGCGTGGCAGGTGTGTTGCATGTGGATAGATGGTCTCACTCCGGCTCTCCTGGAAGAAGCTCTGTCACAGAGTTGCAATTTAGCAGGCTGCCTGGGGTTCCTGTTACTGCACTGTCTAGAAGCATCTTTGCGTGAGGTGGAAGTGTTGGTGGGGATACAGAGGAAGGAGGAGGGGAGAGGCAAACAAGAGAAAAGGGAGATTAACAGCTAAAAGAAAGTATAGAGAAAGGAAATAAGAGAAAAAATGAGGGGAACTAAAGAGCAATTGGAATAAAGAAAGCCAAGGAGAACAATAGACACTGTGGAAAGAGTTTATCCAAAATCAAAATGAATGCATAAAGAAACAACGAATGACTGCAACACTAGCCTCACTTTAAGGAATACCATCTATTTAAGGGACTTTTGATATAATTTGAATTGAAAATGTTCCATGGGTTTTTTTTCTTTATTTCTTCCCTCTTCTCTTCACTTTCTCTTTCCCTTCACCTCCTTCTCCAAACCTCCTTTTCTTCCTCCTCTTCCTTCTACTAAATATGTGCACTATTTATAAGTATCTTTGAACCAAAAACTCTTCCTTAAGCTGTAAAAACCACACATTTCAACTTGCGGTAGACAAATGAGGGGAAAACTGGAATGGCATGAAATACATTGATTTCTTTGCAAGTATCTTGTATCCCTTTGGAGGATAGGAAGTTGTTCAATTTTCTGTGTCTGCCTTACCTTAAGACGAATAATGAGCAGGAGTAAGAGTCTTGAAGGGAAACATGTGACTTCTCATAGAAAAGGTAATTTAAAAAAAAACATGTTGCAATTGTATTGAGCACAAGGCAGAGTGAGGAATAGATTACTTTAAGACACATTGAGGGTATCTTTTTTTTTTATTGATGTGGATTGATGACATTGGCCCTCTCTAAATTATTCATTTCTTTTTACTTTCTAATTTGGTTAGATATTTACAACCTTATACACTTAGACTAACACAAAATACACTCAACAAACACATATACCCCTAATAGATGAGAGGGCCTATGGAGGAAAATTTTATTTTTTTATTTATCTTCTGGTTTCCCATTTACATGGAATATAATATGTCTATACAAATACTAGATTTCAGAAATTAGATGTGTAAGTCTAGTATATCTCCCAAATAACTCAGCTTACATTAATAACTAGAAAGTTTGAACTAAAATCTAAAATATTTTAAGTCATAAACAATAGATGCCTGTTTTTAATTAAAACTTAGGAATTAATGCAAACTGAGCATTTTAATATTCATATATTTAAAAGACTTTTGATAAATTTGTTGTTCCTTTTCATTGCATTTTAGTGCCTTAGTTCACATCCTCTAGACACCCTCTCTGGATACATGCTTAATTTTTTTAAAGTATTTTAAGTACATTTTTAGGGTACCAACAATTTCATTTCTAAATATGATGCTTAAACATGTGTTTACTTTTTTTTCCCAAAGTTTTAGACATTATCTCTAAATGTCTTTCTTCACTAGTTTTTTTAGAACTTATTTCTTTTATTTCCATTCCCAGATTATATCTCTTCTCTCATTTTCCCCCATATAGTTATGTTACATATTTTGGTAAATATTCAGTATTTTATTAAATATATTAAATTAGAAAATTTATTAAGTTTTTGAGTTATTAAAGTAGCCATTTTCAAGTTGAATGCTATGATTGTCTTCCCTTCTCAGTCTCCTTATAATAACAAATAAGCCACTTATTTTTCTTTTGTTATTCATATACTTACTTTTTTAGCTCTCATTAGTAATTTTTCCCTAAACTCACCAATAAATCTGAAAAAAAATTCAGAATGTGGTTGATTATACAATTGAATAGTTTCCTCTGTAATTGGTGCCATTTCTCATAGAATTCACAATTCACCAGTTCCAATCTCTATGTTCATTCCAAAGGTATAGCAAAAGGTATTGTACTCATGAAATGAGATCATAATGTTATAACAAAAAGAATAATCAGAATATATGAATGAACTCATGGGAGACAGATATGAAGTGTTCAGTAGAGAGCTGGAATAGATCAGCTCTTAAATATGGATTTAAACATCATATTTAGAAATGAAATTATTGGGCTCAGAAAAAAGTACTTAATGGGGGGCACCTGGGTGGCTCAGTGGGTTAAGCGTCTGCCTTCGGCTCAGGTCATGATCCCAGGGTCCTGGGATCAAGTCCCACATCGGGCTCCTTCCTCAGCAGGGAGCCTGCTTCTCCCTCTGCCTCTGCCTGCTGCTCCCCCTGCTTGTGCTTGTTCTCTCTCTCTCTGACAAATAAATACATAAAGTCTTAAAAAGAAAAAAAAAAAGTACTTAAATTTTACCACAAGATAAAGACAGATACTAAATGAAAAACTGTGAGTCATCAATGAGCATCTTCCCTAGACCATGTACTAAATAACTTGCTGATTTATCCCTCATGCATTCACTCCCAGAAACCAACAGAATGGATGTGAAGAAACCTTCATTCTAATAAAACATACCTTGGAATACGTGACTCTTTTATTTATACCTTTGATGATTTCCCTTTTCTACATACAGAACTAAGCTTCTCAGTGAGTTTGCAATTTAGTTTTGGGAGACATGTCATCACACTGTGTGAGTGCTAGCATAGGTGTGGACACAGAGCGTGTTGGGGGCAGAAATGAAAACCAGGGATTCTCAGTCTGAGTGCATGGATGGACGTGGATATACAGAGATGGGTTTCCTGAATGGGCTGATCCCTGTGTTAAAATCTAAAGAATGAACAGTTATCCTGGGTACACAGTGGGAGAAGTTTTTCTAGGCTTCAGTGTTTCCATCTGCACCTCTCACTGAGTTCCCATGGTAGATGGAGGGCATTGGATGTGTCTGTGGAAAGATGCTGAAAAAACCAGTGGGGCTCATCACAAGTTTGGACAATATAAATTGTCCCATAATTGATAAAAAATGTTTATTTGATGAATCTGACCAGATCAAGAATGTGTGACTAATGTGATGCTAGGAGATTGGCAGGAAAATAAGACATCTACTCTAAGAAAGAGGTGGGAAATGACTTTCCATCATTTTCAGAAATATGACATGCCTTCTCAAGTCGCTGAATTCTCATTATCCACCTGACAGTCTTCCAGCACTAATGCACCTGTTGGAAGAACATGGATGAGGACTTTTTCTAAGGACAAAAAGAGACTGTCACTTATCAAAGAGAAGCTAAACAAATGATCTGAAACCATTAGAGGAGGTTGTGCTTTCCTATATAAATACTTTCTGGAAACAGACTGCATTTTTACAAAATATCTATACAGCAGAGGGTCTTAAGTGTTATATTTTACAGTGAGATAAAACAAATAATTTATCATTTTAGGAAGCTTCATGGAGACTGCAACATTGTAATTCATTGCCTCCATACTTGGGACTTTGTAAAATTAGAAATAATAGCATGGAAGGCTATGTAAATGGAAAAATCTTCCACTAGATTGTTTTGTATATTCCCTACATGTTTGACCTAAGCACTAAATTAACCAGGATCTCAGAAATGGCATTTCATAACTCACTCAAAAATTGGGGCTAAGAAGTGGAAAAGTTATATTAATTATCATTCCTGGCTAAGAGTGACTTTGAGGAGATGCTTATCCTTGAAGGGATGAGAGGTGAGTGTTTTGACCTGCAGAGAGATTAGAGATGTGGTCAAGAATAGACAAAAGGAATTTCAATGTCAAAAACCCTCGAATTCAATACAAAGTGAGCACATAGAAAATCATTACAACTAAGAACAAAAGGCACAGCTATTAATGTAACAAGTTGCAAAATAAATACAAGATTATGCACCCAAACCTGCCATCATCAGGAGCACTACCAGCTGTCAGATAACTAGAAGCAGAAAGGTCAAATAATTATATATCTTCATAAAATGAGATTTCAAGTGCACTTTGAATTCACAGCGGAGCTTCTTCAATCAATAACAATATCAGATTTTAAGAACGGTGCAAAAGGAGCAATTCCGTAATTACAGTATAAGTGATGTAATTATTTCAAATATTTCAATAGTCTTTGCCAAATGAGAACAGGAAAAATAACATTTCCTTAGAGAAGAAACTAGGATATACGAGAAAGTTCCCAAATGTGCAAATGTGTAATCTGCAACAAGATTCAGATACTATGGGGAGTTCAAATACAATTCCATGTTATGCTGAAAGTTTTATTTGTTTTTTTGTTTCTTTGTTTTAAGAATACCCTCAGGGTCTGAATGCTAATTTTACCCCAACTCTAAAAAAAAATACAATATACAATATTCTAAATTTATAAATGCTAAACCAGCATCGTCTTCTTCACAAAAAGAAACGGCATTTATTGTTTTAAGTTTTTATTTAAATTCCAGCAAATTAACCTATAGTGAAATGTCAGTTTCAAGTGTATAGTATAGTGATTCAACACACACGCTACACCTGCTGCTTGTTGTGAAGAAACGTCATTTAAAGGTCCTCAAGGGCACTTTTGAATGGCAGACGCTTCGTGAATTCTGTGTTTATGTCTAGAGATTTTATCATTGGCAGAAGGACAGGGAAGGAATTAGTATTCTGAGTATCTTTCACGTGCCTATAGTTTTATACACATTATCCATCTAACATGTGGACAAGGCGATCATCCTTGTCTTGTTTTACATGTAAAAACCCGAACACAGATTACTTAAAACTAAAAGCAGTAAATAGAGATAACAAAGGATGCCTTAGATTCAGAACACCCAGGCTTCATCAAGGTTCTGTCACTCTCTAGCCATGTAACCTTGTGCGAGTTATCGAAAGTTTTTCTGTGACCAAGCTTTCTCAGGGATGGTAGCTACGAGATTTAATGTCCAGGAAGACTTAGTTTATAGAAGCTACCCAAGATGGTGCCAGGCATTAGTATCCAATAAAAACTGTCTATATTTTTGAATTCCAATTTTTCTAATTTTTCTATAAGTAGCAAGAAGTAAAAAAAAAACAAAAAACAAAACCAAACTCATACTTTCTTCCTTATTTTGTTACCAAATTAAAAAACAAGGTTTTTTTGTTTGTTTGTTTTTAAGACTTATTTATTTGAGGAGGGGCTGGGAGCAAGCAGAGGGAGGGAGAGAATCTCAAGCAGACTCCCTACTGAGTGGGGAGCCTAACGTGGGGGTTGGTCTCACCAATGATGAGATCATGACCTGCGGAGAAGCCAAGAGTCAGAGGCTTAACTGAGTGACCCACCCAAGCACTCCCCAAAACAAGGTTTTTAACATGCACAAGGTTGAAAAGTAGCCTGCATATTTATAATCTACAAAAATTGGACATAGGAATCAGTAAAAGAAAAATAATTTGATATCTGTGATATCTATCATATCGCATTTTCTGACTTTAATAAAATCACTAACTTTTTTAAAATTTTTTTATTATTTCTTTTTTTTTATATTTTATTTTTTTTATTTCTTTTCAG
>PISX010030029.1:0-19241 GCA_004024625.1 Mellivora capensis | reverse complement strand
ACTTACTCTAACTCCATAAATGAAATAAAGTAGACAACGAGCTGAAAGAATAATAGAAAAAAATGATCTTGAGGTATCGGAAATAAGATCAATTTCTGAACTCAAGCCTTTAACTTGAAAAATTCACCACAACCAAGTTACTTCTTTTAATAACTCTGAGGCATTATAGAAGTTAGTTAGAAATCTTAATTTTATGAATTATATATAAACATATATATTCTATATACTTGATACATGTTTCACAAATTAATAAGACTTATTAGGATGCATGTACTCTGTCTTCAGCATGGTCGGAACTCTTACTTCTCTCCACTCAAGGAAGTTCAAACCTCTTGGGTACAGAGCTGATTTTTGTAAAAGTCAACAAAATAATTAAATAGTAAAATGCACCAGTGTGCATAATAGAGCAACAATACAATATGGTAATGTATATAGAACAAAGTAGTAAGTACAATGTCATGTTATCTGTATAGGGAAGGAATAGTGTAAGATTTCAGGAAGACAGTAAGTTCAGTACATTGGAAAAGGACAAAGCTAAATAGGAACTGTCTGAAGGAAATGTAGTGAATAGGCAGAGAGGTCAAAAACAAAACAAAACAAAACAAAACAGAAAAACAAACCCAAAGCATTTTTAGGGCTATGGAATGGTCAAAGTCAATTGCAAAATGAGACCATCTATGTATGGTATATCCTGGGGAAGGTGGAGAGGCTGTTTTTACTGGACTAGAGAGTTGGTGTAGGAGAAAGAAACAAAAATGTACATCAACTGGTCAGTTGAGATTGCTTTGCGGGGGGCAGTGGGTGCGCTACAAGATGAATGGCTGAAGAGCTCTCTGTGGATTGAGGGATTCTCAGGAGACAGAAAAGAATATGTAAAAGATATCAGCAAAAGATATGGCTCAAAAAGAGTGATCAACAGGCTGCAAGAGATGAGTAGAATATTGATCCAAAGATTAGGTAACGGAGCATGAGTTATAACTACCAATGAGTGTGCAAGAGGATAAATATTTACTTAGCTGAAATGTTTGCATGAGGAGGATAAGTCATGGACAGAAATATCTTGTACTTAGTTCTTATTTTGAACCAAAGGTGAGGAACTAGGAAAAGAAAAATATAACAGTCAGATGGTAATTTTAGAACATTTGTATCACAATAAAATACATTGCAAGGCATTATGTAAAATAACACATATTTTAACGCATTAACCTTATAGTACCAAAAAATAAATTAAAAAGAAAAAATTGGAGATTGAGAAATTTAAAGTACATCTGATATCTTCCAGGGGTCCCATTAATTTTTATTTTATTTACTTTATCCTAAACACAAAAATAGGAATTAAAAGAATGTGACTCAATTTCATTAATCACTAATTTAAATATTTTTCATTAATTAAAAAAATCCTTCATTATTTAATTTAATTCCAGTTAAACACTTGGTAATAAAAAGTTTCAAATGCAGATGCCTGGGTGGTTCAGTTGGTTAAGTGTCTTGGCTGGAGTCTGCATCAGGCTCCTTGCTCAGCAGGGAGCCTGCTTGTGTGTGCTCAATCTCTCTCTCTCTGACAAATAAATAACATCTCTTTTAAAAAAAAGTTTCAAATGCTGGTTCTGCACAAATATTTAATGCAATTTGTCCTTGGAATATGATTCTGCAACAAAACAGGTAAATCTCAAAGGAAAAGAGTGTATCATTGTTTACTTTTACTAAATAATGATCATTTCAAATATACTCAGTAGTTATAGAAAGTATGCTGATGTTGAAAATTTCAACATTCACTAGCTGGTTTTATCTCTGTCTTCACTAACATCAGTCAGTTGTTTGACAAAGTAATTGGAAGGCCTTTTTTTTCTGTACTTGGAAAAAATAGGGCTCAAGCCTACTGAAATTGTTTATTTTGAACAATTTTTTTAAAAAGTGAGAAAATTTTTTTTACAAATACAGTTGTGCATAATGTCCTTTGGAACTTCATTCTTTTAAACCATTACCTTGGAAAGACAGATTAAAAATGTTTATATCTTTTCCAAACCATCTAGTAGGTAACAACCTACTGGAAGGCACTACGTTAAGATTTCTTTCTTTCATGGGAGAAGAGTTTTCAGTGTACTTTTGAATCTGATTCTTTTAATTATTTTACATGAGAAAACCAGCAAAGCATTCTGTAGTGTGAATAATATTCATTATCACTGTACCACAGAGTATTATTAAGAATTTACTACGATCTTGTTTTTATTTGTTTGTTTGTTTGCTCCTAAAACATACTGTGGCTCTTTGGGTCTTTGATGCTTCAAGTTTTCTTTCGCGTTCCATTTTCCAGGACAGATACAGTAAAAGAAATTCACATGTAGTGCTATCTCTTAGTAACCTTATCCTGGAATCTATTTCATTACCACTTACACTTAAAGGTAGTGGTCCCTGACCGCAAAACACCACTTTTATTTAATATTCATCTGTCGCTCAGAACATAACTTTATATACCTTCTTATTTTCAATCAATCTCAAACTATGTTTTTCACAAAGTAACACAGGATAGAAACTTTCGTATTTGTATCCCACCATGAACAACTTTCCAAATTAACTAATTTGACATGCCTGTTCATTCAACTTGTCAGCAATGTTGTCTGTGTGAATTTACCAGGAAAAAAAAGTTTGCTAACAGAGGAATTTAAGTTGTTACCCAATTGTTTTTCATATATTGTCATTTTCTTTGACAGAGCAGAAAGAATCTGTCTTTCCCTAGTGCTATAATTTCATTTATTTATTTATTTAATTATTTCATTATTAAGTCAGCAATTAAAAAGGTACTTCAAATATTAAATTTAGGACATTTATGTCAAGGTTGATTATCAATCATGATGGTTTATTGCAACTTTTAACATTGCTGAAAAAGAGACAGAGGTTTGTCTTTATTAACAAAAATCTTTAGTTTTAGAATATCTTGCTCGCTATGAAACCTGAACATACTAGAAAATACCTGAATATACTAGAAAATAAATACTATTTGGTGTGCAGATTGATACTGAAAGACTCAGTCTACTCGGTACATATAATATTTTGAGGGAAGATCAGTGTGGGGTGCCTGGGTGGCTCAGTGGGTTAAGCCTCTTCCTTCAGCTCAGGTCATGATCCCAGGGTCCTGGAATCGAGCCCGGAGTCAGGCTCTCTGCTCAGCAGGGAGCCTGCTTCTCCCTCTCTCTCTCTGCTTGCCTCTCTGCCTACTTATGATCTCTCTCTCTCTGTCAAATGAATAAATGAAATCTTAAAAAAAAAAGATTTGTTCAATGCAATCCTTAAAGTACAAAATACACTTATACCAGCTAGTATTTGCTTAGATGAATCAATTCTAATAATAATCTCAGTAATTTCTTATTGGGTCAATTTCTTATCAGACATGACTAAATTGTTATCTCCCTTACACCACAATATGAATGAAACAAACTCATAATAGGAAAAGTAAAATGAGCTTTGCCAGTTTCTTGTTCACTTGTGTTTTCATACTTTGTCTTGTTGTCAATTCGTGCTTATATTTTGCAAGCCATGTATTTGTTGAAGGTTGATTTTTGCTACTGTAGACTGTATAATCTTTCAAGCTACATATCAAGCTACATATCAGTAGATTGTATAATCTTTCAAGCTCCAATATGTTGAACAAGTGAAAATGAAGGAAAGACCAAGCCTAATAAAATTTTGACCTTCTTTCATAATAGCATGTGCATCAAATGGTCTGAAAGATGCTGCCAGTATCAATCTGTACACAAAATATTAGTAAATCTTAATTTATAGGTTAAAAATATGGAGAGTAAAACTTAATAAAATGCCTGGAGAACGTTCTATAAGTTCTGATGAAGCAGTCTGGGGTGGAACTTAAGAGTTTGCATTTTAACAAGGTCCTGAGTGACTCAGTCTGTGGGTCCCTGGACCACACTTGGAATAACAAGATCCTACACGCTTGTGTCAGTCTTACAAACACCGTGTGTCAGTCTTACAAACACCATAGGAAGCTTGTTTCCAGTCTGAAGATAGCTGTTGACAATGGAGTGCCATTTAAGGGTTTTCTAAGACAGCCAGAAAAAATCAAGTTTATTTGAAGGACCAACAAAGGAGATACCCCTTAGTAAGCTATTGGAATAGTGAGGTGAAAAGGGTTATCATTGTTCATGAAAATGAAAAATTAGAGGGATATTCTAAGAGAAACATAAACCTCAGTATTATGAATGAACACACCATATTGATCTTGAAATATTTTGAGCATAATTTTGAGATGCTCTTCTATCATTTATTTAAAAGAATTGAAGTGTCCAGTGTTCTTCTAAAAAAAGCAGAAAAAATATAAAATAGTGTAGAGACTATATTGATGGTTTTTATACTTTTAAGCATGAAACTCCTGTTGGTGTTGCACATCTATCCATTGTGCCAAATTGGTTATGCGTCAATCAATTATTTTAACATTTTGGTCTCTAAATGAATTCATAAAAAGTAGCAAATGAAGGTATTCCTTATGATAGGTGTTTCTACGGGTGGTCTGTTTATTAACTCATTCTCCCATTGGATCGTTGTTGTGAATTGTTCCTATGACATATTATGGGTGTTAACCATTTTGGGATTTCATACTCTCTCAGTAGGGTAAAAGAACAGGAAGGGGACTTGCTACAATTAGAAAGATGTCATAGAAAAGATCAAATGAGAGGAGTAAAGACAACGGGATTTAGGGAAAAAAATGAATCGGGTTTAAGAGAGTTGAAAATTAATGTCAGGTGATGTTGTTAATAATCTCAATGACTCAGCTTCACTAATATGTACCCATTGCCTGCTGTTTTCCTAGTATAATGACAGAGTACAGTCTTCTGGTCAGCTGTCACCAACATTTTTATTAGAAAGAACCTATAATCTGACGTAATAACAGCACTGGGGTCTCAAGATTAAATCCAAAAGTGATGTCGATGCCTTTGAAGTCCTTGTCATCCAGCCAGTGGTTGGTGTGTCCTGTAGCTCTTGTCAGAGCCTCAGAAACCTTGTCAAGAGCTTTGCTGTTTGAGAGAGAGGAAGGGGCACAGTGCTGTGGGAGTGCAGGTGAGGAATTACAAGAGAGGAATGCTGAGATGGACGTGAGGAATTATTCTTACATGACTGAAAACATCTAGAAAACATGATGAGTGAGGCTCACTAGGCATGGGGTATTTTATGATTCCCAAGTCAGTGCTATTTTCTTCAGACTATAGAAGACGATATCAGGGGGAAATAAGTTAATTTCAGTGCTACTCCTACACTGGTCAGGATTCCTAGGGCACTCGCAGAAAAAAGGGCAATGTGGAAAAAAAATAATAGTCCAAATTGCATTTCTCCTTGACTCAGGTGTGCCATGAGGGAGCCACAATCCATTTAGAATATCAGCACAGTCATTGTCCATCTCAATCAATTTAATGCAAAGAGAGAAAAGGGAATCATTAGGGTGCAGAAAAATCAATTCTGGGCATCTGTCTGCATGCAGACCTCAGGCCAAAACAGATTGAGTACCAAAAAGTAGACAAAAGGGAAATCCCAGATTTCATTGTGCCGTTCTTTGGTGCTGGTATTATTATGTGACTAATGAACCTTTCATTTTGAATCAGTGTGTTTTACAGCTGCACCTAATCATTATTTCTAAGACCTAAGACTATGATGTGTGGCAGAAGCTTTAGATGAGGTGAGGCATGATGGATTGTCATTGTCAAATTATTAATAGGAAGGTTCATTTTATATTGGAAATATAAAATATATTTTATCCACATCTCCCTTTTGAACTCTGGTTGCAGCTGCCTAAAATGGACTATATCACTCAAGACTGCACAACTTTGCCAAGAGATATAGGGTATTTGGCAGTACATATATTAAATTCGATTTTACTTGGGTTCCCCTGAAAACTGCTTTAGATCATCTTGTTTCTCCACAAAGGACAAGTAATTTTTTTCTTTCTAAATAAGGTTAAACTGTGAGCAAACCAAAGTAAGATAACCACAGTGAAAGAAGAATAATTTAAATGATTGAGTCTTGTTTCTCTTGAAATATTTTTTTCGAAGTCACTTTCAACATATTTTACATGTATTGTAAAATTTAATATTATAACACTATTAATTATTATCTTCTATGGATGAAAAAACAGAGATTCACAAGGATAAATAATTCACTTGAGTACTCCCATCAAGTAAGTACTGAACCTACAATTTGAACTACTGTAAATCTAAACCTTGCTGTAGGGTCAAAGAAAACAAAAAAATTGGGGGCCAAAAGTCACACAAATGCTTTTAGATGTTTAGGTAAATATATTATATATATATGCCTTTCTATTTCATGCACATACATAAACATGGAAAAATACCATGAGGTTCTCAACATACACAAAAGTCTATTTCAAATATATGACGTAGCTTGTTTTTAAAAACTAACCACACAAAATTCAACCTAAAAATTACAAAACATTTTCCTTTTATATGGCCCTATTCATATTTCATTTTCCAACCTGGATTCTACACTAATGTAAAATTACTTTGCAGAACAAGAAAGTTATGAATTTTAATAAAAACACTGCCCCTCAAAGCTAAACAAGCTAAATAGGTCTTTCAGAACTTTAACAACAAAACATTCCAGAAAACAGTATCTCGAAAACTATTTGGTAGAAGACTTTATCATAGAAGCTATGTTCCCTGTAAGCTCAGTCCGCCTGTAGTTTCTGGTGAGGACTTATCAGGTTTAAGAATATCAACTTCACCCAATTAATCCTGTTCCATTTCCTGTGTAATCAAGTCAACAAGTGGTATCAGGCATCCCTGGGCATTAGAAAATAGGGTTTATTTTTAATTCTTTGGCATGTTAAAACTTAAGTATTTCGTTATAAAAGAGCAAAGGGATGATGTTAAAACTCCAGTTTTAAGATAAATTATTTTTCCGTAAATCATTTTCAAGTAGGATTTCAAATTTTACAAAGAAATCTTCAATGGTTAAGGACCTTTTCTGCTGTTTCTTTGCTCTTAATTTTTAAGAGTTTCTTTGATTGGTGCATTATTCTTGTAATAGGTTTTGCATTAAAAGGTTGTCTTTAGGGATTAAAAAAAAGTTTCCCTGGCTTGATCTGGGAGAAACTTCTCAGCATTTACATTTTTGATTGCTGCTTTCGTAGCTTCCACAGCAGGCTTGGTGCGTGGTTTTGAGGTGTTCCGTGTACTCACGCAGGTTTCTCCTTGTGTCCTGTACCGATTTAGGTATTCAGATATTGATGTGATGGAGGTCTTAAATAAAAGAATTGTTTTTCTTTCACTTCAAAAGAATTGTTTTCCCATTTAAAAACTTGGCTTTCTTAAATATACCCAGTAGTTTGGAAATAGGTTGAAACCATTATTTTAATCTACCAAGTATTAAAATATCACTATTTATGCTTAAGTAATACATTGTTATGGAGGAAAAAAATATATAAACACAAACATATATGTATTATAAACATACACATATATGTATATATATTATAAACACAGACAAATTTTCCTTAATTTTCTGCCCAGGTGTTGATCCTCAGTAATATTGCATATGGAATATTCCACATTTATTGCTTACAATAAATTCCATTTATTGTAAGCAGTAAAACCAGTATAGAGTGCTGCTCTTAGTATCGCAGAGTCGGATCAGGGGAGAGTTACCTCAAAGTGTTTAATAAAGAGATTCTTCTGCTGCATATGCCCAAACTCTTCTGGCTTGACTGCAGGAAGACTGCACTCTGTTGAATTCTATACTGGAAGTTATTATAGTTTGGCTCCAGAACACTATTTAATATTTTGAATGAGAACATATTTCATTAAATGGCGGCTCCATTCTGTGCACATAGGGAAAAAACCTTGGTGTCTTATCCCCCATTTAATCCATTAGCAAGATGTAAGGGTTCAATGATCAGAGTGTATCCCAGTCCCATAATTTATACCACCTTCCATCTTACTATTTTGATTCAAGTCCCCATCACCAGCTTTTGGCGGGATTATTGTAGTAGCTTCCTAACTGGTCTCCTTAACTCTGCCTTTGCTACTTTTAGTTCTACTTTCAGTTCCAGCAGCTAGAGGGTCTAAAGCCTTCACCATGTTTCAATAACCTCTGTGGTCTGGCCTAGTTATTTCCTAGCTGGACCATATTTTCTTTTTTTTGGGAAGATTTTATTTATTTATTTGACAGAGATCACAAGTAGGCAGAGAGGCAGGCAGAGAGAGAGGGGGAAACAGGCTCCCCGCTGATCAGAGAGCTTGATGGGGGGCTCGATCCCAGGACCCTGAGATCATGACCTGAGCTGAAGGCAGAGGCTTTAACCCACTGAGCCACCCAGGCACCCCGGACCATATTTTCTGCAAATCTTGCTCGTGTTGTTCCAGACCTACCAGCTTTCTTGTTTACGATTGAAATACCTTAGTCTTCCTTATCCCTCAGGTCCTTTGAACTTCCTATCACTTCTGCTGAAACACTCTTTTCCCACATAGATGCGTGGCCAGCTGTCTTGTCTCTTTCATCTTCACTCAGATGAGAACCCTCTGGTCAGAGCTCTAAATAAAACTGCCAAGCCAGTCACCGGCCTGCAAATAAAAGCAGCATTTCTGATTTGCCTTATCTGCTTAATTTATCTTCTTAGTACTTATTACTATTTAACATGGCATCTACTTTACTTGTTTATTTAGTTTTTTATTTTTTATTTTTTATTTTTTTTAAATCTCAACTAGAGTGTAAGTTCGGTAAGGGCAGGGACTTTTTCTTTTTTTATTTTCTATATGCCCAGTACTTTGGGGCCTTCCTAAAACCTAGTACACAATCAATCAGTATTTGTTGAAGGAATAAATAAAAATCTTTCAAGAAAATAGTTCATGGGGTTGGAAAATACACAGGCTTCATTGCTACATTTGTTTTGTACATAATAAAAAATGTTACCAGGATGTTTCAGAGGGATGATAAAAATAACAATTGCATGGCTATTAGAAGGGAGGTTTGGCATATGTAAGATATTTTAAAGACACATATTTGTTTTTGTGGGGCTGATTTTTTGGGGACAGAAGGTATTAGCATTTCATGTACTATTTTACCAAAAAATACGTGAATTGAATTTCTCTTGTGCATGAACAGAGTTGCAAAGAAGATCTGTGAACACAGTCATGTTATCTGATTTCAATGAGTTCGCAGTGTGACTAAGAAAACAGTATGAAAAAGAAAAGTATATAAATAAACCTCATTAATGGTCTGATGAGAGTGTATAGTGCCATGGTCCTCTTTGATAGAAGACCTAAGTGGATTGTGAGTCCCATAAATTCTTCTGGAACAAAATGTAATTGAAGCCATGAGGAGAAACCACCAAAGAGAAAGTTTTGAAGCAGAGAAAAGAGTGTGTTAAAGGATCCTAGGGACAAAAGATAGTAAGAGTTTAGCAGGTATGGAGCACAGAGAGCAACAGGGAGATTCCGGATAAAGCTGAAGAGCTATAGTGGGGTAAGATATCAGAAGGTCTGGAATATCATTCAGATTTTACATTTTCACTTAAGATCATTGGGGAATCATTAAAGGGTTTTAAATAAAAATGCAGGGGCACCTGGGTGGCTCAGTAGGTTAAGCATCTGACTCTTGATTTCAGCTCAGGTTATGACCTCAGGGTCATGAGATTGAGCTCTACATAAGGCTCCATGCCTAGTTTAACATTCCCTGTCTGCTGGGATGCCTGGGTGGCTCAGTCGGTTAAGCAGCTGCCTTGGACTCAGGTCATGATCCCAGCGTCCTGGGATAGAGTCCCGCATCGGGCTCCCTGCTCAGCGAGGAGCCTGCTTCTCCATCTCCCTCTCCCTCTGCCAATCCCCCTACTTGTGTTCTATCTCTGACAAATAAATAAATTTTTTAAAAAAATCTAAAAAAAAATTCTCTGTCTCCCACTCCATGTGCCCCCTCCCATATAAAATAAAATTTGAAAATGCAAAAATCAGTTTTCCAGTTTAGAAAGATAACTAGGGCTGCAACTTGGAGAGTAAATTAAAGAGGAGATTAGGTGTGAGGAAGCATTGGAGGCTCTGTTAGTGGCTGAGAGACACCTCTGACTGCTTTATGGTAGTGTAGTGGGAATGAGGAGAGATGGCCTAATTCAGGATTCTTTTGGACTATTCAAAGAATCAGATTCTTGGGATAAGGTGAGTTTTGTTTTGCATATGTTGATTAAAAATTGTAAGTGGAGGGGTGCCTGAGTGGCTTGGTCAGTTAATTGTTCTACTCTCAGTTTCAGTTCAGGTCATGATCTTGTAGTTGTGGGACTCAGCCCTGTGTTGGGCTCAGCACTTATTCTGCTTAAGGTTCTTTCTTCTCTCTCCCCCCTGTCCTTCCCTGCTCTCTCTCTCTCTCAAATAAATAAAATCTTTAAAGAAAAAGTTGAAAGTGATGTTTTCTAACAGTGTCATGTATTTGTTAGAAGCCAAAGATAAATGTCTTACCTTAAGAAAAATATTTGTAATTCATAAACATATGCATGATAATTGAAGGCATGAGATTAGATGTAATCCCTTAAAGGGAGAACATACAGAACAAGAATGGAGAAGGCCCTAAATAATGCTGTCAGTTAGGGGATAGGTGGAGTAGAAGGAGCGAGCAAAGGGGAGGAAAAAGGAGAAGTCAGACTGGTAAATCAGATCACTAAGAATCTAACATACAGGGAAAATAATGTTTGAAGAAGAGAAAGTTGTCAAGATGGTCAAATGCTGCTGAGCATCCAACAGATGAAGACTGAGAAGTGTCCGTTGGATTTTTTAGTGTAGATGTCTGTGATGACCCTTATTCTGCAAACAGTTTCGGGAGAGTGATGGAGGTGGGAAACCATTGGCAGTAGGTTGCTTATAGAGAGGAGTAAGGAAATGAAAAATAGCAATTTTGGATGAGTTAAAACTGCCATAAATATGTTAGACAAACGGCAGATACTAAAATGCAACATGGGATTAAGAGAGTTACTGTTTTTGTTTAGTTTTGCTTCATTCAGTTGAAAGAATCTTGAACATATTGAAAGGCTGGTGAAATTAGGATACTGGAATGGGTGATAAATCAATAGAATTAAATCCTCTAAAAAACAGGGATGGGATCCAGAAAATAAGACAGATCATTCTTGTAGAGAAGGCACATTGCGGAAAATGAGATTGACAGTGACAAACCTGGTTTCAGTTATGGCAGGAAGATGGAAAGAACCTACAAAAAGATCGAGGGAGTAAAGAAGCTCGTTAATACAGGTTTTATATTGGTGACCAAAAGGCTTCCCTTTCCTGGAGAATAAAAGATGTGACATTTGTTCTTATGTGACTTTAGGAAGAATACACACAAAGATATGTTTGAAGAGATAAAATCCAACTCTTATTTTTGTTCAGTAACAGCTACAGAATTCCTCAGTGAGTACAAGGTAATAAGAGTGATGCCTTTTTGACACTCTTTTTGCTATTCATAATTCCCCCATTTCAGTATTGGTGCCTATGTTTAGAACCTGTTGAGGCGGAAAAGGAATCTTGCAATGAAATTTCAAGTTTTACATGCCCACCTGTACTTTACTTTGTCTTAAATTATTTGAACAAAATGAGGACCAAAATATGCCTTCGGGATATATTTGTTTTGTTTTAATTTGCTTAGGAGCTATATAAATTACTCTTTAAAAGGACTGTGGGTCATGGGAAGATTTCTTATCAGCTAATTCCTTAATCAATTTCTATCCTCAACAAATGCGCTTAGTAAACTAATACTGTATCAGGAACTATTGATTAAAGCAATTTGGGCACAAATTGGTGATTCATTTAAAGGGAAAGAATGTGGATAATTGTCACAATTGTGCACTTTGTTTACTTGTAGATCCTGGCTTGAATGTATTGCCAGCTAGTTCCACACAACACAGTCTTTTAAATTATTCATAAAAACTGTAGAATGTACCAGCATTTAAACTGCAGGTATTTTAGTAGATCCATATAAAATGTGAGAATATTTTGAGTATTTTATCAGACTAGAAATAACGAAGGAAACAACTATAGTTCTAATAATTTATTTATATATAATTATTTATTATACGTATAGTAAGTTAGGCAATTTTGATGGAAGGAACAAGGTTTAAATATATAAAGTTGTTTATTGCATCCCTATAATCAAAAGGGCTCTTATACAAAGAGGCATACAGATTTTGTTGCATAAACACGAGCTTGCTAATATGTATATAATTTTGCATTTGCTAAGCTGTATATAAAAAAATTAAAGTACTCTCAAGTGAGGATGGAAAGTGCTATTTGCAAATTTGTGTTTAGGTGCTGGTCTAAAAACATTACATTTTCTCTTACATAAACTACTTCTATAATGATTGCAGATACATTGTTGATAATCTTTGATAATATACAGAGATATACAAAATAAAAAATCTTGAGAAAGATAGTTGTCTTGAATTTTATGGAGAGAATCTTTGGATTTTAGAAGGTTCACAGTGGGCAAAGACCGTAAAAGAAATTATCCAAAAGGTACTTACTGATTGCAATCGCTTCACAAAATAAGTGTAATAGGAACCATATGAAGATTTGTATCTGGGGCCATAGGCACGTAAGTGTTAGTTAAAGACATGAAAGTTTGAGGCAGCTAGAAGAACAAAAAATATACTTCATATTCACTCCTTAGATTGGAACCAAATAAGAGACAAGAGTTGGACAGATGGAGATAGAAATTACAGCTTTGTGGATCAAGAGAAATATGGCCACAGTGGGCTCCCTAATACTTTGCTGTGGAATTAGACAAACATTTCCTCCTAGTAACATTCACAGCTGGACAGTGGATAGAATTCTCTATAGAGGCAGACTTAATGTCAGAGAACAAATCAGAATTTACCATCTTACTGAAAGGCTGTTTCCAAGAAAGAATAAAAAATGGGTTTCTGTAGATGTGCAAATACTTAAATTCACTCTTTCCTCCATGGGGGAGAGTAAATGAAAGGTGAGGTACTAGTAGGAATAGTAAAGAGAGGAAGGAATATTATTAGAGAAGAAGTTCCTCCACATGGATGCAAGAGGATAGGAAATAAAGGCTTGCTGAAATAAGACTGGAGGGGCTTCTTAAGAATAGAAGAAAGGGGGCACCTGGGTGGCTCAGTGGGTTAAGCCTCTGCCTTCGGCTCATGTCGTGATCTCAGGATCCTGGGATCCAGCCCTGCATCGGGCTCTCTGCTCGGCACAGAGCCTGCTTCCCCTTCTCTCTTTGCCTGCCTCTCTCCCTACTTGTGATCTCTTTCTGTCAAATAAATAAATAAAATCTTAAAAAAAAAAAGAATAGAAGAAATGAAGATGGCTTAGCGGAGACTCAGGTGAATGTGGATATTTAAAAGATAGTCTATGGGACGCCTGGGTGGCTCAGTTGGTTAAGCGGCTGCCTTCGGCTCAGGTCATGATCCCAGCATCCTGGGATCGAGTCCCACATCAGGCTTCGTGCTCGGCGGGGAGCCTGCTTCTCCCTCTGCCTCTGCCTGCCACTCTGTCTGCCTGTGCTCGCTCGCTCTCTCTCCCTCTCTCTCTGACAAATAAATGAATTAAAAAACAAAAGACAGTCTAGAATATCGCCTTGGCTAGGAGGCCATCTTTAACATTTCTGCCTCTAGCTGAGAGATATCACCTGTAATGCTTTCATACTGTTCTTGTAATCAGAACTTTGGAATCAAGTCCATTTTGTGTCTTAGGTTAGGACTGTTAATACGAGCAAATGATCAATGTTTAGTAAGTGTTAGCTTCTACCCTTTTTCATGCATAAGAAAAATTATGAGCAAATGGTGGCCATCAGGAAGTATGCTGTCTTTGCGGGGAAGAGAGTTGAAGAGTTCTTGATAATAGTAGAATATAAGATGAGAACGTGATTCCATTTCATGAAAGGTCTTCATTCCTACTGAGGTTTTTACTGTGTTTTTGCTTTTCAGGTTCTATGTTTATGTGTTTTATGTTTGTATTATAATTATTGTGTTTGTTATTAATATCATTATTATAGGAGCAATATAAGAGTTTTATTTTCCAGAAAGACAGACAGAGCAGCCATATACATAAAATGGATTGGATTGAGTAAAAAAAAAGAGAAGGGAGAATGTAAGAGTTCTCCAGAGAAACAGAAAAAAATATATATGTATGTATGTGTGTGTGTGTGTGTGTATGTGTATGATGTATGTCATATTTTTATAATGAGGAATTGACTCATGTAATTATGTGATCATGGAGGCTGGGAAGTCCCATGATCTGCCATCTGCAGGCTAGAGACCGGGGAAACCTGGTAGTATAAATTCAGTCACATCCAAAGGCCTGAGAGCGAGAGTTACAGGTGGTATAAATTCCAATCTGAGGGCCAGAGAAGACCGATGGTCCAACTCAAGGAGGCAGGCAAGAAGGGAACAAGTCTCCTTTCCTCTGCTCTGTGTTCTAGTCAGGCCCTCAACAGATTGAATGACGTCTGTCCATACTGGGGAGGGTAATCTGCTTTACTGAGTCCACCAATTCAAATGTTTATCTCATCCAGCATATAGAAAAACCCAGAAATAATACTTATCATGGGCACTCCCATAATCCAATCAAGTTCATGCCATAAAATTAACCATCAGAGATATAAAAACCAGTTTGAAGAATGTTACAGGAAAGCCTCAATATAAGCTTAAATATGACTATAGGCCACAAGAAAAAGAATTAAATAATGTGAAGCATATAATGAGCTGAAAGACACCTACTAAATAGTGAGATTCTGTGATTGAAGTTTCCTTGAAGAACTTCGAGTTAGAAGTTTTACAGGGTCCTAGCTGAGTTCTGAGATCCTAAAGATCAGAAACCTGATACTGGGGAAGAAAGTCAGGAGAGCAGGAATCTCTGGCCTAAGAGAGCACGGATGTCTGTAGAGGCCACAGAGCAGCATTAGCTGCCTCTGTTTTGTTCCTCATGGCGTTCTGCACATCCACATCACCCTCCCCGAAACCCAGTATTGTGATTTCTTATTCACCTGTTAGCCCCTCCTTCATTTTATCATCTTCTGTGAGCTGACCAGAGAGGTGAATTAGATGTGGCACCTCAGGACCGGAAGAGTCACAGAGCATTCAAGAGGAGTGAGCTGGGGGAAAGGTGTTGTAGGAAGAGCAAACCACATGCAGGAAGAGCGAACCTGCCTATGGAAGCCATGGTATGTTGTAGGATGGCAAGAATTTTAGAGAAGAAATCAGAAAGGCAAAAGGTATGGCTAGAGAGAGGGATAAAGTAGAATCCGTGTTAGCTGGCCATGGTGCTTGAGGGCCATAGACAGGCAGAGGTGATCTCTGGGTTCCTCCCTGCGATTGTTACCATATCCTGGTGGGTTCTCCTTCTAGAATCTTAGTAACTCCACTTCAGCCACTCTAGGGTATATAAAATTCCCCCAGTTTATTTTCTATCTTAATGAAAATATTACATGTTACTCTATTCATAGAAGTACAAAACAAACAAATTTGATTTACCTAGTAATATTTACAGATGTTATAAAGTGTCATGTTATAAAGTGTCCATCAGCGGCTGTTTTTCGTCCTTCTGGAGGGTTTGGGGATGAGGAAGCAGGCAGTAAATTAGAACCTACAGAGCACCTTGTGCTGTTTTATAGCCAGTGAAATAAGGATGGCAGGCCTAGACTTCTGCAGAAATTTAAATCCACACGTCCTAGGTTCAGATAACCCTGTAGCTTGGGTTAGCGGCAAAGTAAGAATTTCTTTTGTTAATGGCACTCTGCATTTTAAACAAGAGACTGTAAAATATGACATAATAATTCTAAAAGCAAAATTTTATTGCTTTGAGAGAGGGGAAAGAGAAAAAATCTGAACAGCAGGTTTTATGCACATGAGTTCCATTTCATACACATGTATTTCTAACCAGTTTTTTTTCTTTCTACTGGAATTGGTATTATACTACTTAATCAGCAAATATTAAACCGATTGTGTGTTTCTTTGGAGATGTTCTTCTAGAATAAGCTTTGTTGTATAAACTGGGAGTCTCCCCTTATTCATAAATGGAACTTCATTGTGCTGTAACGAGGGGTTTCTTTGCTTTCCAAAGAAAATAATATGATTTTCCACACAAAATTTAATTTTCATAATTTCAGTGTCATCATCTACTTCTTTGAGACACAGTTTTTTCTTTAACAATGTATATTTCCAATTTCTGACCCAGTTTTTATTGATCTGGAAGAGTCAAGTTATTCCATCACATCTTCTTTTGCTGTAAAGAATACGAGAATCTTAGAATCCCTTGGCCATCCTTGCCCAGCCTAACATGGGGGAAGATGAGAATAGTGTGCTCACCTGGCCCCCTTCTTCATAGGATTATTCCTGGATTTTCTCAGCTAACCTGGATGTGCCTCTTGCAGTGAACAAGCCAAACCAGCTGTTATGGTTTGCAAAGCTTGCAATTCTCCAAATTTGTCTGAAAAGATCCAATGGGGAGAAGGGCAGCAAATAGAATAATGATACAGAGTACTAGGTATACTGTTTTCTGGCAAATTTAGTCAAATGGTGTCTTCTGGCTGAGATTCCCGATGTTAGGCTGTCATTCTGGACAAGCTTTTTTTCCTGTGGTATTTTAAAATTAAGAGAATGCTTTCATGTATTTGCTAAAAAGTGGGGGTGGGGAGAATTGTCTTTAATTCTACCATTGCTATACCCTAATAGATGTAGAGTCAGCATCTTTTATTCACGTAAAAATGCATTACTTGATAGTAATTCAATCAAATCTTATTACAAGAACGCCTGATGTCTCAGTAGCTCAAAGTATACAAAGTTGAATATAAAAGTACCCACCTCATAAAGTTAATCCAAGGGTTAACTGAGAAAATGTAGCTGACCCTTGAACAACACAAGAATTAGGGTTCTGACCCCCTACACAATCAAATATCCATGTATAACTTTTGACTCCCCAAAACCTTAACCACTAATAGCCTAATCTTTTTTTTTTTAAGAGAGGGAGATAGAGAGGGGGGCAGAGGGGCGGAGGGGGAGTGAGAGAATCTGAAGCAGGCTCCATGCCCAGCACAGAGCCAATGCAGGGCTCGCTCTCACAACCTAAGATCATCATCTGAGCCAAAATTCAGGGTGGGATGCTTAACCAACTGAGCTAGCCAGGGGCCTACTCTTGATTGGAAGCCTTCCAATAACATAAACAGTCGATTAACACATATTTTTCTGTGTTATATGCATTATATGCTGTACTTTTGCAATAAGGTGAGCTAGAATAAATAAAATGTCATTAAGAAAATCATGAGAAAATATTTTATAGTACTGTACTGTATCCAAAAAATCTGTGTATAAGTGGATACACCCAGTTCAAATATGTGTTATTCAAGGCTCAACTATACATGAATTATTATGAATGTTGCCTGGGACAAAGCACATGCTTTAAAATATTATTGTTATTGTTAATGTATTTGGAGATTATAATACTGCAGGATTATATGAGTGCTCTTAAAACTTTTTTGATTATGACCCTCATTAAAAGATACTTTGCATTAAAAAATTTTCTCAGTATACACACATGTGTATAACTTAAAAGTTTCAAGAAATAAAACACTTATCATATATGATGCATTCTCATTTTTCCCCCTTTTTTAAAAAAAATTAATTCTAGGATAGTTAACATACAGTTTTATATTAGATCCAGGTATGGAACATAGTGATTCAGCAATTACTCAGTGTTCATATGATAAGTGTACTCTTAATCCTCTTTACCTATTTTACCTATCCTCCCATCCACCATCCCCCAACCCTCTGATAACCATCAGTTTCCTCTCTATAGTTAAGTTTTGGTTTGTCTCTTTTTTTCTTTGTTCATTTGTTTTGTTTCTTAAATTCCGCATATGAGTGAAATCATATGGTATTTGTCTTTCTCTGACTTATTTCACTTAGCATTATAGTCTCTTGCTCCATTTGTGTTTCTACAAATGGCAAAATTTCATTCTTTTTTATAGCTGTGTAATATTCTGGTGTGTGTGTCTGTGTGTGTGAGTGATCACTTTTATCCATTCATCTGTTGATGGACACATGGGCTGCTTCCGTAATTTGGCTTTTTCCTATAATGCTCCAATAAACATATGGGTGCCTATATATTTTTAAACTACTATTTTCATATTCTTTGGGTAAATACCCAGCAAAGAATTACTGGATAGTTTGATAGTTTTATCTTTAATTTTTTAAGGAACTTCTGTACTCTTTTTTTGCAGTGGCTACACCAGTTTACATTGTCACCAGCAGTGCAAGAGGGTTTTTTTTTTTTCTCCACATCCTCACCAATACTCATTGTTGCTTGTATTTTTTATCTTAGCTATTCTGACAACTGTGAGGTGATATTTCATTGTGGTTTTGAGTTGCATTTCCGTCTGTTGGCCATCTGTATGTCTTTAGACAAATGCTTGTTTATATGCCTCTTTTAACTGGATTATTTATTTTGTTGGTGTTGAATTCTATAAGTTCTTTATATATTTTGGATACTAATTCTTTATCCCATATGTCATTTGCAAATATCTTCTCCCATTCAGTGGGTTGTCTTTTAGTTTTGTTGATTATTTCTTTTGCTGTGCAGAAGATTTTTATTTTGATAGTTTATCTTTACTTTTGTTTCCCTTGCCTAAGCAAAGATATCTAGAAAAGTGTTGCTATGACCCATGTCAGAGAAATTGCTGCTTGTGCTCTCTTCTGGGATTTTTATGACTTCCAGTCTCATGTTTAGGTCTTTAATCCTTTTGAGTTTATTTTTATATATGGGATAGGAAAGTGGTCCAGTTTTATTCTTTTGCATGTAGCCATTCAGTTTTCCGAATACCATTTGTTGAAGAAACTATCTTTTCCCCATTGTATAATCCTGCTCCTTTGTCAAGGGTTAATTGACCATATAAATGTGGGTTTACTTCTGTATTCTCTGGTCTGTTGATCTGTGTATCCATTCTTTGTCCCAGCACCGTACCATTTTGATTACTACAGCTTTGTAGTATTATCTTGAAGTCTGGAATTGTGACACCTTCAGCTTTGGTTTTCTTTGCCAAGATTTCTTTGGCTATTCAGGGTCTTTTGTGGTTCCATACAAATGTTAGGATCATTTGTTCTATTTATGTGAAAAATTCTGTTGGTGTTTTGATAGGGATCGTATTAAATCTGTAGATTGCTTTGGGTACTATGGGCATTTTAACAATATTCTCTCAATCCATGTGCATGGCATATCATTCCATTTCTTTTTTTT
>PISX010030028.1:0-19130 GCA_004024625.1 Mellivora capensis | reverse complement strand
TGTCTGTACTGTCATTTGCAAATATCTTCTCCCATTCCGTGGGTTGCCTCTTTGTTTTGTTGACTGTCTCCTTTGCTGTGCAGAAGCTTTTGATCTTGATGAAGTCCCAAAAGTTCATTTTTGCTTTTGTTTCCTTTGCCTTTGGTGACAAATCTTGAAAGAAGTTGCTGTGGCTGATATCAAAGAGGTTACTGCCTATCTTTAAGTCTTTTTAAGACTTTAAAAATATGTCTGACAGTTACAAGCCAACAATATATTTCCTATAATACAATGAATAGCCTCAGTATAAAGAGGGGAGTACATAGAGACCTGTATGGTGGTAAGATTTCTACATCCTCCTTGAAGTTTTAAAATATTAATTCCAGTAATTGGAAAAGTTAAGTAAGTATATTGTAATCCTAGAACAACTTTTTAAAAAGCCACATGATCAGATATAGAAAAAAGTGAACAGATAAAATAGAATACTAAGAAAATATTCAAAAATAAGGTGAGAAAGGGGAAATAGAGGAACAAAAAACCTGAAGGATCAAACAAAAAACAAACAATATAATAAAAACAAAACAAATAAAAAAACAAAACAAAACCAGACTCAGATATTGCTATATATGAATATCTAACTTGAAATGTAAAGTTAAAGGATGGGAGAAGATGTATCTTTTAAATACTTATCAAAAGACAGCTGGGCTGGCTATATAAATATTAGATGAATTAGACTTTAGAGCAAGATAAATTACCAGGGAGAAAGAGGGATACTACATAATCAAAATAGATCATATTAATGGGATTATTATATCTCCATGTTAAATGTATATGCATCTAACAACAAAGCTTCCAAATATATGAAGCCAGAACTGATAGAACTGAAAAGAGAAATAGACAATTTCACAATTATAACTGGAGACTTCAATACTTCTCTCTCAGTTATCAGAACTACTGGACAGAAAATCTGCAAGGATATAAAAAAACTAAACAGTACCATCAACCACTGGATCTAATGCATTATTTATAGGATATTCCACCCAACAACAGTGTAATAATATACACATTCTTTTCAAGTGCACATCAAATATATACCAAGGTTGTCCATATCCTGGGTCATAAAACAAATCTTACCAAATTTAAAAGAAATATACCAAAGTGTGGTCTCTCTGGTGATAATGAAATTAAATTTGAAATCAATTATAGAAGGATATATGGAAAGTCCCCAAATACTTGGAAATTACATGACACGTTTTTGTTTTGTTTTGTTTTTACTTATTTATTTGACTACATAACACATTTTAAACTCATAGGTCAAAAAAGAAGCCTCGAGGGAAATTAGAAAAGATTTTGAGGGGAAAAATAAAAATATTTTGAGGGGAATGAAGTGAAAATGATTATACCAAAATTTGTGGGATGAAGCAAATGTAGTGCTTATAGGGAAATTTATAGCATTTAATGATTATAGTTGATAATAAGAAAGGTCTCAACTTAACAATATAAACCCAAACTTTCACCTCCAGAAATGAAACAAAACAAAACAAGCCATCCAAAAACAAACAAAAATCCCAATCAAGGAAAAGGATGGAAATAATAAAGATAAAAGGGGAAATCAGTAAAATTGAAAATAAAACAATGGAGAAAATTGATCAAACTAAAACCTGGTTCTTCAAAAAGATCAATAAAATTGATACACCCTAGACAGTTGACAAAGAAAAAAAGGAAGATAACACAAGTTACATGTCAGGTAAAGAAATATCATTATCTACCCCACCAGCATTAGGAGGATAATACCACAAACTTTGAGGAAATGAACTAGTTCCTTGAAAGCCACAGGCCACCACAACTCACCTAAAAAGGAATAACTCTTGACAGCTGCCTGCTAGACAATTTCACTGATTGGACTCAACCTGCAAACTCTTCTGGTGGGCAGTTCAAATTTCAGCTCAATTCTTTTATCTATTACTGTGCTGCTTACGGTGGCCCACACATTATGATTCACAAAACAGATGGAAATTTGGTCAGGGTTTTTTGTTTTGTTTTGTTTTTGCACAGAATTTGGGGTTTTTTCTCTCTAACTCTGTCTTTTATGAGTGTCCTCCTTCACTTTCTAGTACTGGTGGTTGACTTCTAGTTCTTCAGGCCAGAAAACCCAAGGTTTTCTGTAAATACTTGCACAATATTGCACAGCATTGACTAAGGCCTTCCCTTGGGCTAACCCCGAAACAAAAACAGTGAATTTATCCTGTGCTTCATCCCATCTTCCAAATTTCTCCTTCCAGAATTTTCCTGCTTTTGTTCACTGCTTCAGGTAGTCTGTATTTTGTCCCAAGTTTATAGTTATTTAAGGGAGGGTTGGTCTGATAGGAGCTTATTTGGCTTAATTAGAAAGCAGAACTCCTTCCAATATTCCTTAATATTCTTTGACATTATTGTATTTATAGAAATATATTCACATGTTTCAAAGTCCACAGGTACACAGGAAGCCATTTCCTTCTATCCTGTTCTTACATAGGATCCTGTCCCTAATTTCTTTTTTCCATAGGCAATCCCTTATATATTCTTCTAGACATAATATATGCTTAATGAAACAAATATGTATATATAATTTTTTCTTTTTTTTACAGAAATGGTAGTATGCCATACACATTTTTCTACATATACCTTTTCTTTACTTAGCAATATATAATGTAGATAATTCTATTTTAATATATTCCTAATTTTGTCATTTTTTAAAAAAAGATTTTATTTATTTATTTGACAGAGAGAAAGAGATCACAAGTAGTCAGAGAGGCAGGCAGAGAGAGGGGGAAAGCAGGCCCTCGCTGAGCAGAGAGCCCGATACAGGGCTGGCTCTCAGGACCCTGAGATCATGACCTAAGCCGAAGGCAGAGGCTTAACCCACTGAGCCACGCAGGTGCTCCAGTTTTGTCATATTTTTTTTTAAAGATTTTATTTATTTATTTGACAGACAGAGATCACAAGTAGGCAGAGAGGCAGGCAGAGAGAGGAGGAGGCAGGCAGAGAGAGGAGGAAGCAGGCTCCCCACCGAGCAGAGAGCCCGATGTGGAGTTTGATCCCAGGACCGTGGGACCATGACCTGAGCCGAAGGCAGAGGCTTTAACCCACTGAGCCACCCAGGCGCCCGAGTTTTGTCATATTTTTAACAGATGCACAGTTTTCTATTATTTTGATATCTTATTTCCATATGGTTATATTTTAATCATCATATAGTAAGGATTAATTTAGTTAACAAATTTCTCATTATTTAGGTTTTCAGTTTTTCATTATTGAAAATTATATAATATGCTTATAGCCATTTATGTTCCCATCCCTGACTATTTTCTTTCTTTCTTTTTTTTTTTTTTTAAAGATTTTATTTATTTATTTGACCAAGAGAGAAAGTGAGAGAGGGAACACAAGCAGGCAGAGTGGAGAGGTTCCCGCCAAGTAGGAAACTAGATGTGGGGCTTGATCCCAGGGTCCTGGGATCATGACCAAAGCGGAAGGCAGATGCTTAAAGACTGAGCCACCCAGGCGCCCCCCTGACTATTTTCTTAGAATATGTTTCTAGAAGTAGGATGTAGGTTCAAAGCATATACGCATGTTTTAAGGCTTTTGAAACACACTGCCAAAATGACCACCAGAAAAGTTGCCTCAATTTAAATTTCCATCAGCAATATTTGAGTGCCATTTTAATATATTTATCAATATGGGATATTATATTTATTCAACCTTGGTAAAGTTTTGTAGCAGAGGGGCGCCTGGGTGACTCAGTGGGTTAAAGCCTCTGCCTTCGGCTCAGGTCGTGATCTCAGAGTCCTGGGATCGAGCCCCGCATCTGGCTCTCTGCTCAGCGGGGAGCCTGCTCTCTTCCTCTCTCTCTCTGCCTGCCTCTCTGCCTACTTGTGATCTCTGTCTGTCAAATAAATAAATACAATCTAAAAAAAATTTTTTTGGTAGCAGAAATGGCATGTTATTATTTTAAAATAGAAATCTCATACTAGTGAGATTAGACATATTTTTATGGATCTATTCTTATATTCTTATGTTTGTTGAAAAATTGTAATTTTTATTTTTTAAAATTTTATTTAATTATTTATTTACTTACTTATTTATTAGAGAGAGCGAGCATACAAGCAGAGGGAGTAGCAGGCAGAGGGAGAAGCAGGCTCCCCACTGAGCAGGGAGCCCCATGTGGGACTCCATCCCAGGACTCTGCGATCATGACCTGAGCCAAAGGCAGATGCTTAACTGAGCAACCAGGTGTCCCCAAAAGTTGTAATTTTTAGGGATGCCTGGGTGGCTCAGTTGGTTGAGCGGCTGCCTTCGGCTCAGGTCATGATCCCGGCGTCCTGGGATCGAGTCCCACGTCGGGCTCCTTGCTCCGCGGAGGGCCTGCTTCTCCCTCTGCCTCTGCCTGCCACTCTGCCTGTGCTTACTCGCTCACTCTCCCACTGTCTCTGAAAAATAAATGAATAAAATCTTTAAAAAAAAAGTTGTAATTTTTAAATTGCCTGTTTATTAGTATATCTTTTCCCATTTTTATATTTGGTTACTACTAACTGTAACGAAAACTTGTAGTGTATCTTTTTTTTTTTTTAAAGATTTTATTTATTTATTTATTTGAGAGAGAGACAGTGAGAGAGAGCATGATCGAGGAGAAAGTCAGAAGGAGAAGCAGACTCCCCGTGGAGCTGGGAGCCCGATGCGGAACTCGATCCCGGAACTCTGGGACCATGACCTGAGCCGAAGGCAATCGCTCAACCAACTGAGCCACCCAGGCGTCCCTGTAGTGTATCTTTGTACCTTTGCTTCTAGATAGCTCCAGAAAAGTACCTTCTATTTAGAAGATTATTGGGTGGCAGTTAACTACTAAGTGGGTCATTCCATTAATATTTCAAAATGTGTGACTAATATATTCTCCTTCACCTGAGGGATGAAATGGTTCTGTAAACCAATCAGAAAGAAACTATTTGGAGACAGAGCAATGATTGATATTTGCTTCTTAGGTATTCGTTAAGCACATTAGCAATCTGTTAGTTATTTGGTATGACGGAAAAAAGTTTGTGACAATGGTTTTAGAATGCCTTAATGTCATTGTTTTCTAAATATTTAGTATTTTATATTTTGCTTTCAGAAGAATGTCTTATCATTTGAAAGGTTTTTTTATTTTATTTTTATTTTTTTTTAAGATTTTATTTATTTATTTGACAGACACAGATTACAAGTAGGCAGAGAGGCAGGCAGAGAAAGAGAGGAGGAAGCAGGCTCTCCGCGGAGCAGAGCGCCCGATGTGGGGCTCGATCCCAGGACTCTGGGATCATGACTTGAGCGGAAAGCAGAGGCTTTAACCCATTGAGCCACCCAGGTGCCCCGAAAGGTTTTTTAAAAATAAGGTTTCTTAATGTTAGTTTGTCATTTTATAAATAGGTTATTTATTTATTTCTTTGTTTGTTTTAAAGATTTATTTATTTGACAGAGAGATCACAAGTAGGCAGAGAGGCAGTCAGAGAGAGAGGAGGAAGCAGGCTCCCCACTGAGCAGAGAGCCTGATGTGGGGCTGGATCCCAGAACCCTGAGATCATGACCTGAGCCAAAGGCAGAGGCTTAACCCATTGGACCACCCAGGTGCCCCTATAAATAGTTATTTAAACTGCCTTTTTTTCCCATGTGGATGAGTATGTAGAAAATGCTAAAATGTGTTATTCTAAGGAATTTTAGACTTACTGTGAAAGTAGAGACTGAGTTGTAGTTGCACCAGTACCTATTCCCATATATTAAAAGCTATCAGGGGCTGGACATTGGGCTAAGTGATTGCATTATCTTCTCTAAGGAACTATGTGAAGTAGGTATTATCTTCATTTCACAAATGAGGAAATTGTGCTCTTCATTTATCTCCTCTATGAAACTGAAAAAAAATGGACTCTCTTATTTGAGCTTACATTTCTCTCAGCACCTAGTTCAGTGTCTTGCACGTGTTTAATATGTATTTTTTAATTAACAAAGGATTGTTAGTTGAATTAAATTAAATTGTAACTTACAGATAATTTAACAAAGATCGCTGTTGCGTACTTTTTTCTGGCAATAAACTTAGAGGCTCAGGACATAAATTAGGAAGTATTCCTTAAAAAATGAAAAATAACAACATGTAATTAAGGTCAAGAGGAAAATATCAAGAATCCTAGGGTTCAGGGTAATTGGACAAAAGAAAGAAAAAAAGAGGTAATTAGCTACTACATCATCAAAATTAATTTGTTATGTTTAACTACATAATAGCTGGATTATATATAGATTTAGAATGCATACATGATTATAGCAAGAGTTGCATCTGACATGAAACTTCTTTTTCTCCCCAAATATAAAGTACAGTTCATCCAGCTTTCTGTGCTTTGCCAAAAGAATAAATGTCTTTCCAATACTTTCATAGAAAATTGCCTAGTAGTACATTATAGTTAATTTTTCCTATGATTTTTCTAGATGGAAGAGCCTACCTTTCTCCTTTCCAGCTACCTGATAGCTATTAACTGTGCTGCATGTATATCCAAATTGTATCTATATTCACTCATGTATTTTAAATAACTAGTTTAAATTGCAGTGAAATTGCACCCTGTGTTTTGCATTCATTTTACTGAACCCTGCTACTGCAGTCTCAGTACTTATTCAATGCTTGCTAGTGGATTACTTACAGCTATCCTTCTCAAGTGATCATGTAAATCCTCCCTTCATTTTGAGAATTGTAGGTTTTGAATACAGAAAACATTTTCATAATACCTGTATTATCGCAGTGTTATGGTTCTGACACTGTTTTCATTAAAACTTGCCACTTATACGAATTTAGATTTGAATCATTTTAAAATCTCACAAGGTGCAGAAGCTATGTGTCTGATAGACAGGTGTGGATGGTAGGCTTTTGCTTTATTGTTTAGTTTTAATGTTAAGGGCTGTTTTCAGATACACTCTCTTTTTTCTTCCTGCATTTTCTCAAAATGAATGAAAGATTTGTTTTTATAACAAGTTATCTATAAATTATCTTTCTTGAATTTGAAGTCATAACTATCCTAAGGAGAAATGGAAAATTTGCTATTAACATGAAACAGTCGGTAAGGTATAGGATTGAGGATGTAACATTAGATTATTTTATAAGTCAATTTTATTTTAATTTGAAATGTCACAGAATCACATTTTGAGTGCAGACTTGCTGTAAGCCTTTTTTTTTTTTTTAAGATTTTATTTATTTATTTGACAGAGAGAGAGAGAGAGATCACAAGTAGGCAGAGAGGCAGGTTGGGGAGGGAAGCAGGCTCCCTGCTGAGCAGAGAGCCCGATGTGGGGCTCGATCCCAGGACCCTGAGATCATGACCTGAGCTGAAGGCAGAGGCTTAACCCACTGAGCCACCCAGGCGCCCCAAGCCTTTTTCTTTTAATTATTCCCATATATCGTGGGAACGGGGCAGGGGAAATTCTTGCTTTTTGTGCTTTGTCTTTTTGAGTTATTTCATTTTCTTATTCCTTTACTTCATTGTAGTAGGGTATTAGGAGAGAGGAGACATACCTGTGGTTAACCAACTGTGTTAAATGAAAGTTGTTTCTTTAGAATTAGACTTGCATTAATTTTAATGCAATAATCAAACATCGCCAATATAAAGTATCTGAAAATATCTGATGGCAGGAACTATATGTTTTATTTTTTTTTACCTATACTTTTTACAGTATCTATCAACAGTCTATCATGTTCATTACTATTACTGAAAAATTGATACTACTTGAGGGTAAAAAGGGACTGATGGGAGGCTCAGTAGTGGAGTGGTTAAAAGCACTGAGCTGGACTTCTGCTTCTGGTTATCAACTAACCTCCCCTCAAGAATAACTATAAAAGCTGGAGGAATAAAAGCCACTATTTGAAGGTATAGGTGAGCACCCAAAACAGTTAAGACATGAGAGCCTAGATCCAAGAGATTGAGAAAAGATTAGCTACACTTTGAGAAGTACCTGACCTTCTATGTCACAATTTCTCCTTAAAGCAATTTTTGATTTCTCAGCAGCACAAATGTAGGATGAGACATTGAGAAATCAAGACAGAAGTAGTTCCTAAGAGCCTAAAAAGCTAAGTAGAGATTTGGGAATCTCACACGGCCTTAGGGATAAAACTTAGATCTAATAGCCAAGCAGCAAGAGGCCTGGGGAACACCCCAGGCTTTCAGTTGAGACCCCAGAACAGCTACAGTAGGGAATAGACAAGTCTCAACTGGATCAATAGGTAATCTACTTATATTCTGTTTACCAGAAGAAAATTAAATCCTCTATTGAGGAAAACATCATGAAGAGTTTCTACAAACTTTCATCCATGGTGTCCAACATTCAATAAAAAATTATCAGACATTCCAAGGAATAAGACTCAGTGACTGAAAACCAAGAGAAAGCAGACAGTAGAAAGTGACTGACTGGCATCCACAAACTAGCTTCATCAGACACAGACTTAAATTAGTATGTTTTGGGTGGGGGGTATGGCTCATTCAGTTAACCATCTGCCTTTGTCTCAGGTCATGCTCTCAAGGTCCTGGGATCAAGTCCCGAGTCAGATTCCCTGCTCGGTGGGGAGTCTGCTTCTCCCTTTCCCACTGCCCCGCTTCTCATGCTCTCACTTTCTCAAATAAGTAATTTTAAAAAATTATTTTTATGATCATGTTGCAGTAAAGTTATTATCTCTTACCACTCTTGTTAGAAAAATCATATTGGATTTATTCATGTTTTAAGAATTGGCATATTAAAATTCTAACCTAAATTTTGTTAACAATAAGCTTATGTAAATTTATTTTTGAAATATTATTTTCATTTTAAAGACCCAATCAGTCCTTTCCTCTTCTATTTACAAGAAATTTTGATTCTCATTTTAAATGTGCTGCTTTATTTTTTATTTTTTTAAAGATTTTATTTATTTATTTGAGAGAGAGGCAGTGAGAGAGCATGAGCGAGGAGAAGGTCAGAGGGAGAAGCAGACTCCCCTTGGAGCTGGGAGCCTGATGCGGGACTCGATCCCGGGTCTCCGGGACTATGACCTGAGCCGAAGGCAGTCGTCCAACCAACTGAGCCACCCAGGCGTCCCTAAATGCGCTGCTTTAAAAGGCTATTTTCTAGTGCCATTTTCTTTTGATAATGAAAATTTCTTGTATTTATCAAAGGAAGGCTTTTAAACCTGTTCTGAATCTCTTCGGGAAAGATCCTTTTTTGAATTAACTGTGGTCACCCTAACTGAAATTGGACCAGGGGATTTTCACTACTTTACATTCATAGAGCTACATATCTATGCCAAAGTACGTCAGTATCTGCCTGTCTCTGTCTCTCTATTTCCTGGGACAGTGTGTGGCATTTAGTAGATGCTCAATTAGTATGTGTTGAATGAATGAGAACTAAAGAGAGAATAACCCCTTCTTGTCTTTAGAGAATTTATAATCTAATGGCAGAGATAGGACCAAAATATACAAAAGATCAGGAATGCTTATAGGAAAGGAAAAGCTTATTTCAATTAAGCTTAATGTTAAGTTTTTATTTGAAGGAGTTTTAATTTGATTCATGAGGAATTGAGAGTCAAATTTTTGGGAAGAGAATTATGACATGTTAGAAGAAGGTATTTGGGCTACTTTTGGAGGACTCATTGTGTAGGGATAAGATTATTCATCTTGTCATGAGGTAGTTATATCCTGAACCACATCTTTGACCACAGAAATGTACAGCAAGGAGCAGAGCTGTCTGAAGGCATGATTGGCTTTTTAAACTTGTTGGTGGAAATGCCTTGCAAATATGGAATTCTGAGACTCTCTGTAACAATGGTCATGTTGTGTTCGCTGAAGAGATAAAATAGATGTTTTTCTATTTTTCTAAAATAAACTTAAAATATCAAACTTCACATATGAAAACAGAAAACAAAATATAATACCATCTATTTACATTACACACAATGGCATTTAAGTTTTTAAAGTAGCCCAGCAGAATTATGTTCATAAAGATTCCATTAAACAATAATATGTTTTGTCTCCTTCATTCCCACTCTGGTTACAATTCACATGTTATTAATGTCAGGTACAGAAATTATTAAAGGAAAAGTAGTAGGTTATTTTATAAAGAACATCTTGTATAATTTTGGAAACCAAGCACAATATTCTCTTAATATTTGGTTCCCAGAATGGATAGACTCAGATAGTAGTTACTAATACTGCATTGCTAACTAAATACACCTTAAAATTTTTTTTATCAAGGACAAGACTGAGCTTATTTTGCATTTTTTATTCCTTCTTAGGAAGTTACGATTCTACCTGATAAGTGGTTTTGAGACTTTGTATTTTATATTTTTCTAAAAAAATCTTCCTTACAACAGCAAAATGAGACTAATCTAATAGTTACGATACAAGGTTTGTTTGTAGTCAATATCTAATTTATACCTAGATCATTATCTCACGTTATATACTATCAATAGAGAAAGCAGTTCATATTTATAGTATATCAGTCTACAAATTCATATGTATTTGATGATTCTTATAAATGATTTCCCTAGGAAATATAACTTTTGAAACAATGATGGACATTCTCCGAGATAAACCAAGTGGCATTAATATGGAGGGAGAATTCCTGACCACTGCAAGCATGGTTTCTATTTTACCTCAAGACTCCAGCCTTCCTTGCATTCACTTCTTTACAGGGACTCCTGATCCTGAGAGGTAAAGTCATAAAATATTATAAACCAGCAAGGGGTCAGGGAGTAGGGTAGTCACTAGTCTTTGGTGATTTTGCCAGGCTAAATTTTTCTTACACAAATATGACAATAATTTTTGTATGCATTTTCTGTTCAGGTTGTAGTCTTCCATTTCCACATGCACATAACCACCATAGCTATTTTCATTTTTATAGTACAATATTACATACAATATGTTAACAGATTCTTGTATGCAGTTATCCCTACTCTCTTCCCTCACATATATTTAAAATTGTCAAGAAAAGTGAAGTAGATGGTTTTCTTTTGCAGATTCAGTATTACAATATTAGATGATTAATAACAGTAAAAAGATTAAATGTAGTTGTGCCAGATTTAGGTGGTTACTTATCTACTCATATTTAGAAAATACATGCATATAAAATTTAAACCATCAGTAGTTGAAGTTATATTTCAAATAGGATTTGTACAGACTATCTTTAGTCATTAGTGTCTCTCATAGAACTTAATGTGCACTACATTTAGAAATGTCACTATCTCCTGGTATTATGGTCTTTTGTGTTAGTAAAGATATTTTCAAGAAGATTGGATGAGACTCATGAATACCTTATTAATACTGCTGTTCTTTTTCTTTCCAAATCCTAATCCTCAATCTGTAACACTGAGGATTGTTCTTACCCTTCAGCTGTGGAGTTTGCAGTAGAAAATGATGAACTAAAATTTCACTTGGGACGGTTTCTGTGCCAGCCCCTTTGTTAGGTTCGTGGGAATACAGGGCTAAAAAAAGTGTGCTCCCCAGCCCCAAAGAAGAGCCCAGTGTACCAAGACAGACAGACATGGGTATAACTAGTATGACAGGAACAACTAATATGTAAGAAATTAATAGAAACTAGAAGGAATCTTAAAAGATTTAGAATGAAAAAAAAAAAAGATTTAGAATGATGCTAAATATTTTTATATCCCCACAAGCCAATTTAATGAAGACTTTTTCTTCTAGATCCATTTTTAAGCCTTTCATATTTGTACCAAATATTCCACAACTCTTGGATACGAGTTCACCAACATTTGGACATGAAGATCCAGTTAAAAAGAAGCCACGTTTTCAGTTTAAGCCTGACAGAAGACACCCACTCTACCAAAAACATCAACAGGCATTGGAAGTAATAGATAAAAAGGAGGTATGAGTAAATTATATTCTATTTTGTCATTAAGAATAGTTTCAAGTATGATTCAATCCACATTTTGAACTTTGGAATTTCAGCTTTCTTTCCTTCCTTTATCTAAAAATAGGTTTAAAAATCGTTTAGATGTTTAGATTATAGAGCTGTAACCGAAGGTTAAAAATAGTGGTTAAGAATGTGTTGTGAATCTTTTTGGGAAAGTTAATGTATTAAATGTAGTAACAGTACCTCACATTTACTGAGCACTTACTATCCACCAGCATCTTGGTACCATTACACAGAATATTTTATTTAATCTTCACATTCTTTGTGAGTAGCTACTATTATTATATGCATTTTACTGATAAGGAATCTGAGACTTGGGTAGTTTAAGCAGCTTACTTCGTTTATATCTCACACCAAAAATGACAAAGCTACTGGAGGGCAGTTAACACGGTCTCTTACATAATGTTCCTAATCATATAGCCTTAGATTAATTTTTTAAAAGATTTTATTTATTTATTTGAGAGAAAATAAGAGAGAGAGCATGAGCAGGGGTCAGAGGAAGAAGCAGGCTCCCTGCTAAGCAGGGAGCCTGATGTAAGACTCAATCCTGGGACTCCAGGATTATGACCTGAGCCAAAGGCAGTCACTTAACCAACTGAGCCACCCAGGCACCCAGCCTCAGAGGGGTGGGTGCCTGGGTGGCTCAGTTGGTTAAGCGACTTCCATTAATTTTAATGGAAGGTGCTTAACACCTCTTAGACTTAAAATAATGAGTTGGAGTTTTTAAAAAGTGATAAATGCTTGTGATTTTTAAATGTAAGCATTATAGAAGATTAACATATCTAAAATCTCATCTCTAGAAATAAGCAGATATATTTTTGGGGGGACAGATAGATACACACATAGATTGACAATTTTATAATATCCATACTTCTTCAGCCCTCTTGCCCTCTTCCCTCTCTACCCCAGAGATTAAAAAATAGACTAGAAGGAAATAGAAGGGCTACCCAAAGTTTTTTTTTTACAGAACCATCAACTCATTTCCTTCAGTGAGGGAAAAGATTGGCCATCTTATACCTTTTCTTGCCTGTTTATACCAGCTCCTGATTTCTATCGCCTATAATTTCTTTTAATTCATCAAAGTATATACATATACCTTATATGTATATACCTTGTATATATATATATATATATATATATATACACATATACATTCTTTCTATGTAATATTAATTAAATTAATTGTCCTTCAGGTAATTATTTACTTACTTTTGTCTGTAGTATGCTGGCACAGTTGCCATTCCCCCACCTGCTTTGCTCACACTTAAAAGCAGAGAGTTCTGTCCAGACCTGCTATTTGCTGTGAATTCTTGACACTATTCTTAATTTATTTGGGGCTACTTTACTTTTGCTTAAAACTTTGACTCTGGGGATGCCTGGGTGACACGGTCAGTTCAGCATCTGACTCTTGGTTTCAGCTCAGGTCGTGATCTCAGGGTCATTAGATTGAGCCTGACATGGAGCCCAGCATCGGCCATGTGTAGGCCCCATGCTCAGCAAGGGGTCTGCTTAAGAGTCTCTCTTCTTCTCCCTCTGCCCCTCCCTTCCTTCAAATAAATCTTTAAACGAAAAACAAAAACTGAGAGCATAAACACTTTTTGTAGCCTGGTGGCATGGAGTGAGAGGCAGTTTGTCTTAGAAGCCCATCACATGTGCTGATGAGAGTGCAGTCCACTGGTCATGGTGCCATACACTGTGTGGGCTTGGCTTACCCTCCAGACTCAGCACAGCCCTGTGAAGAATGATGAGCCCTTTGGCTCTTCTTGCTCAAATTCTTCAGTGATGTGTTTCAAGACTGTCGGCTCTGGGGGCATTTTCCCTCGTTCCTCCCCGAGCAGCCTCCACACTGCACTAATTGCTTACTATAGTTCTCAAGAGTTGTCAGCTTCCTTTCCCCCTTAATACTGCGTCTGGAAGGTTGGTTTTGTAGACTTATTATTAAATTTTTGTTTCATTAAGTTGCTGATTGACAGTTTTCTGAGCAATACTGAAATTAAAATTTAAAAGCTGTTGTTACTATTTTAGGCTTTAATAGGTATTAAATGTTGATTGACAACAGAAAGCGGTGGAAAGAATAGAATTTAAGGGAAGAAGTGTCAAAAAGCTGGGTTCTAGCCTATTTTTTTAAAATTTAAGTATAGTTGACACACAATGTTAACATTAGTTTCAGGTGTACAGTATAGTGATTGGACAATTCTGTACATATTACTATGCTCACCCCAAGTGTAGCTGCCGTCTGTCACCATATGTTATTACAATACCATTAACTATATTCCTTATGCACCTTTTATCCCTATGACTTATTCATTCCATAACTGGACATCTGTGTCTCCCTCTCCTCTTCACCCATTTTGCTCTCCCTCACTCCACTCTCCTCTAGCAACCATCAATCTGTTTGCTCTGTATTTATGGGTCTATTTTTGCTTTTTGTTTGTTTATTCATGTGTTTTAGTTTTTAGATTCCACATCTAAGTGAAATCTTATGTTATTTGTCTTTCTCTGGTTCTCATCTACTTTTATGTCTTAGAGAGAGTCAATGCTACTGACTTTTAATTTACATTTTTTTTAACATTTTATTTGAGAGAGAGAAAGCGTGAGATCGTGAGCATGAGTGGTGGGGAGGGGTGAGGAAAGTGGGAGAAGCAAGAGCAGGAGGCTCCATCCCAGCACCCTAAGTAAGATCTTGACCTGAGCTGAAGGCAGCCATTTAACCAGCTGAGCCACCCAGGTGCCCCTTAATTTACCTTTCTTGATTATTAATGAGGTTAGAAATCTTCTCATATTTTTATTGGCCATTAGTATTTCCTCTTAAATGACTTAAATGCTTCTTCTTTTCCTTAGCCTACTTTTCAGTGGTTTCTTGGTTGTTTTTGTCTTTTGCCTCAAAGAGGCAAAAATATGTGAAGTTTGAGTCTTTGTTATATTGCAAATTTTTCATCTCAGTTTATTGTTTTATGTTTAGCCAATTACATTTGTTAGTCTTTTCCTTTAAGCCATCTTGATTTTATGATTGAAAAGGCCAGCCTCACTTCAAAATAAATATAACTTCTGTATTTTCTTCCAGTATGTATATGTGTGTTTGAAAAAATATTTAGTTCTTTAATTTTGTGAAATTTATTTTTGTGTATGTTATGAAGTAAGGATCCTATTCTTTGTTTTCCAAGAGCTAATTATTCCAATGCCATTTGTAGACAAAATACATTTTTCCCACTTTTATGTAATGTAGCGTTTCTTCAGAAAAAGTCCATACAATTTTATTTTAAAGTCCACATTAAGGTTAAGAATCTTTGTCTTGTGGAGTTCTACCCCATAATTGTTCAGATTTTTAAAATTATCCTTATTTTCTAATAACTTTGTTCTTACATACTTTTCCTTTCAGTACCTATTCTATAACTGGTTATGATAATTCATCAATAACTTAAAAATTGCTTCATTCTGTAAAAGTCATGACTGTTCCCCCACCCCCCTTCTTGAAACAGAGAAATCACAGGGAGGAATCATTGATAAAATGTCTTTTCTTTTAGTTGTTCCTTCCCTTGAATATTGCTGTTCTTTTTCCTTTGTTTAATCTGATAATATTGATTTTAAATATAGAAGCTCCAACTTCATAAAAATATTAACCTCAATTTTTAGCAACCTTCCCCATACATAATTTCATAATTTCAATTGTCCTATTATTTGTCTTTTAGGTTTCTTGCTTATAGACTAATCCTACACAACTATTCTTATCTTTTCTACTATTTTCTTATCTTTTCTATTTTCAATTTAAAATTCCTAGTAAATTGGGGTTAATCTGTTAATTCAATCTAGAACAATGATTTTTCCCAAAGAATTTCATTCCTTCTATATCAAAAGAATAAGAGGAGGGGAACCAAACTAGAAGCAGAACCCAGAATGAACAAATCTTGTCTATAGAGGTGAGCTGGAATTTGGTTAGACTTGTACGTGTATGTGTATGTGTTTATTTATTTTTATTTTTAATTGTTCAGGAAAAAGCCAAAACCTTGTTGGACAACATGAAGAAACTGGAGAAAGACCTATTCAAAGAGATGGAATCAATTCTTCAAAACAAGCATCTTGATATGGATAAAATTGTTAATCTCTTTCCTCAGTGTGCAAAAGATGAAATTAGAATTTATAAGTCAAACATTAGTCCTTAGTGGTCATATATGGTCAGCAATCTTCTTCAAAGTCAATCTATCATCTTGGTAAATGATAACAACCTAATTTGAGCAGATCTGATTATTCTTTAATAGCATTTACATTAATGGCCTATGAGAACTACATATAGCCTTGGTGAAATATTGAGAACGAAAATAACATTGGAATTAGGCATGTATATCATGGGATAGACAGGAGGTATTTCACGTATTTATTTGCCTATTTTTTTTTTTTAGCCATAATACCTTTTTTAAAAAAAATATTTTATTTATTTATTTGTCAGAGAGAGAGGGAGAGAGAGCGAGCACAGGCAAACAGAGTGGCAGGCAGAGGCAGAGGGAGAAGCAGGCTCCCCGCCGAGCAAGGAGCCGGATATGGGACTCGATCTCAGGATGCCGGGATCATGACCTGAGCTGAAGGCACCCGCTTAACCAACTGAGCCACCCAGGTGTCCCAGCCATAATACCTTTTAAAAAAAGTACAATAATTAAATACTTAATTCTTCATAAAACATAAAATTTTAAAATAATACATACATTTATGTTTATTATAGTTATGTTTGGCCTCAAATAATTTTCTCATTTACAGAAAGCAGATTTAAAAAAAATTTTTTTTAAAAGATTTATTTATTTGACAGACAAAGATCCCAAGTAGGCAGAGAGGCAGGCAGAGAGAGAGGAGAAGCAGGCTCCCTGCCAAGCAGAGAGCCCCATGCGGGGCTCGATCCCAGGACCCTGGGATCACGACCTGAGCTGAAGGCAGAGGCTTTAACCCACTGAGCCACCCAGGCGCCCCCAGAAAGCCGATTTTTCTTTAGTAATGGAAAATATTGTTTCTCAAGTAATGAGTTTTTTCTCATTAGGCACATACTGATCATCTCTAACAAAATATCATAAATTTACACATTGTCTTATTATAGTGTATTAATTATGCAAATGCACTTTTATTAAACTCAAACATGCTTTTTGTCAAGGCTTGGCTGACCAGTGAGCTTTTAGTTCTAATTATCAAGCAGTTTTTCAGCCATGCATCTTTATAGGCTTTAATATTTTTAGAAGAGCTTGTCTGGGGATTAGGAAATGGGATAAGGGAACCAAGACCTTAGGAGACACTATTTCTGTGTCTCAAATCTTTCTCAAATTTTATTTCTGTTCACTCAGTTAAAAACAGCAACAGGAGTGAGATGGTGGCAATGAATAGGATTATTAGTGTATTATGAACGTTAAGAACATTATAGTGTATAGCGTATTATGAACATTGTAAATAAGTTAATATCTACCCCAAATTTATAAAACTTTGTCAAAGTTATGTAGAGATTACCAAGTAAGACTCAAAATTGCAAATATAAACAAAAGAAAAATCCAACTCAAAATAACACTATTTATTGGTTTCTACAAATATCTATTTTAGGTATTATTGTATTTATTGGTTGCTATCACTATAATTAGGATTATGACTAAAGTAGTGGATCACTGTATCTAAAGAGTGCCTAGGACAGCCTGGGTGGCTCAGTGGGTTAAGCCTTTGCCTTCGGCTCGGGTCATGATTCCGGGGTCCTGGGATTGAGCCCCACATTGGGCTCTCTGCTCCACGGGGAGCCTGCTTCCTTCTCTCTCTCTGCCTGCCTCTCTGCCTACTTGTAAGCTCTGTCTGTCAAATAAATAAATAAAATCTTTAAAATAAAAAAAAATAAAGAGTGCCCAGGAAATTTTTTTTAAAAGGTCTTTCATAACAACCATAATCCGTCTGATGTTGCTCTTGTCTAACACAGGGCTGCCATTACAAATGAAAAGATATTTGTCTCAAGTACTCAGTTAATTCTGTGTTTGCCTTACATATGGTTCAGTGTTAGGTTCTCCCCAGATCATGAAGACCCCTGGCCAACCCCTGCACCTCTTTTCTCTCTCTTAATATAGGAGGAAACTAAGGGGAAGCAGTCCATTCGTTTATCCAGGGACACATACTTGAATCTTATTTCTCTCCCTAGGGGCAACATGTTTTCTCTTTCTCTTCCCACACCACCCTAGACTCAGCTAGCACCATCTCTCACCTGGACAACTGCAGCTAACTGTTTTCTATACCCATTCTTGTTCTTTATCTCCATTCACATGGGTCTCTGCAGCCTGAGTGATCTCTAAGGAATGTAAATCTAATTATGAATTGCCCTCCTAAAACTTTTTAAGAAAATATTTTTTATAGCAAGTTTTAGATTTAGAGCAAAACAACAGAAAATACAGAGTTCCCGTATACCTCCTGTCCCACCTCCAACATCACCCTCTACCAACATCCCACACTAGAACAGTACATTTGCTATAACTGATGAACCTATGTGGACATATCATTATTGCTCCAAATCCATAGTCTACATTCGGGTTCACTCTTTGTACCTTCTGTGGGTTTGGACAAATACAGTGATGTGTATTAATGATCATAGTATCATACAGAGTAGATTTACTCCTCTAAATATCATCTGTGCTCTATCTATTCATCTCTCCCTCCCCAAATCCCTGACAGCTACTTATCTTTTTGACTGTCTCCATAGTTTTGCCTTTTCTAGAATATCATATAGCTGGAATCATACAGTATGTAGCCTTTTCTCATTTGCTCTTTAACTTACTTAGTAATATGCATTTAAGGTCCCTCCATGTCTTCTTATGCTTGAGAGCTCATTTCTTTTTAGTGCTGAATAACATTACATTGTCTGGATATCTTGGTTGCTGATAGCCACTATTGAAAGATGTCTTAGTTGCTTCCATATTTTGGCAATTATGAATAAAGCTGCTATAAACATCTGTGTGCCGGTGTTTGTGTAGACATAAGTTTTCATTTTATTTGGGTAAATACCCAGCAACATGAGTGCTGGATGGTATGGTAAGAATATGTTTAGTTTTGTAAGAAACTGCCACACTATCTTCCAGAGTGACTACGATTTTGCATCCACCAGCAATGAATGAGAGTTTCTGTTCCTTCACATCCTTGTCATTAGGTATTATCAGTGTTCTGGATTTTGGCCATCTCATAGGTGTGTAGTAGTATCTCATTGTTTTAATTTGCTT
>PISX010030027.1:0-19262 GCA_004024625.1 Mellivora capensis | reverse complement strand
TTTTTCTTTTTCAACATTTCCTTGGCAATTCAGGGTCTTTTCTGATTCCATACAAATTTTAGGATTCTTTGTTCTAGCACTTTTAAAAATGTCACTGGTATTTTGATTGGGATGGTGTTGAAAGTATAGATTGCTCTGGGCAACTTAGACATTTTAACAATGTATATTCTTCCTATCCATGAGCATGGAATATTTTTCCATCTTTTTGTGTCTTCAGTTTCTTTCAAAAGTGTTCTGTAGTTTCTAGAGCATAGATCCTTTACCTCTTTGGTTAGGTTTATTCCAAGGTATCTTATGTTTTTTTGTGTTATTATAAATGGAACTTCTTCACAGAAGACCTACAAATGGATAACAGACACAAGAGAAAATGTTCAACATCATTAGCAATCAGGGAAATTCAAATCAAAACCACATTGGGATACCACCTTATACCAGTTAGAATACCAAAAATTGACAAGGCAAGAAACAACAAATGTTGGAGAGGTTGTAGAGAAAGAGGAACCCTCTTAAATGTTTGGTGAGAATGGAGGTTGGTATAGCCACTTTGGAAAACAGTGTGGAGGTTCCTCAAAAAGTTAAAAATAGAGCTTTCATATGACCCAACAATTGCACTACTGGGTATTTACCCCAAAGATACAGTTGTGAAAAGAAGAGCCACAGACACCCCAATATTTATAGCAGCAGTGTCCCCTATAGCCAAATTGTGGAAGGAGCCGAGATGCTCTTCAACAGATGAATGGATAAAGAAGATGTGGTCCACATATACAATGGCATATTACTCATCCATCAGAAAGGGTGAGTACCAACATATGTGTCAACACGGATGGAACTGGAGGAGATAATGCTAAGTGAAATAAGTCAAGCAGAAAAAGAAAATCATCGTATGGTTCCCCTTATTTGTGGAACATAAGGAATAACATGGAGGACATTAGGAGAAGGAAGGGGAAAATGAAGGGGCAAATTGGAGGGGGAGATGAACCATGAGAGACCATGGACTCCAAGAAACAAACTGAGAGTTTTAGGGGGAGGGGATGGGTTGGCCTGGCGATGGGTATTAAGGAGGACACATATTGCATAGAGCACTGGGTATTATACACAAACAATGAATCATGGAACACTATACCAAAAACTAATGATATACTTATGGTTACTAACCTAACATAATAATAAAAAAAAAATAAAAACTAAAACAATACCCACTAAAATCTTAGTAACTTATTTATGGATAGAGAGCCTATGGAACATTCTTTTTCTCTATGGGACATACTTATATTCTTGTGGTTAACTATATTTTCTAAGTGCCCCAAAATATGCAAATACTACTTTTATATAAGGAAGAACTACTTTTCAAATTTAAAAGGTGGGAGTATTTATCATAACATGTTTGGGGTTTGTTTTTCCCAATAGTGCAATATTCTTATATTATTGCCTTTGAAATAAATAAATAAATAAATCACTCAGAGAAAGGAAAATTAAAAAAAAAAGTCATTTTTATCACAGTGAAATTTATAGTAAAACTTAAGAAACCAAGCTCACTAATGGGGGACTTGTATCTGTATGTCATGCTTATCTTGGTAGAAACTGAAGAGTCAATGTTACAGAAGCTGAGAGAAAGTAAGAAACTAATTTGCCAAGGAAGTAATTTCCCCTGAAATTAACTGTGAAGGAAAGGACAATAATTTGGAGAAAATGATTTGACATTGCTTGGCTTTAGCAGTGTGTATAATATGACAAAGGCCCTCTTTTTAGGTGAAAATATTTTGATTACATAAGTTACGTATTTATGTATATATGTATATATTTATATATTTATATATGTGTGCGTATATATAAATATGGATGCAGGTGTACTAGGGATTTGGAAAGAATAATAAAAACACAAAAATTTTCCATTGATTCTCCATCCATATATAACTGCTATTAAGATTTTAGTTTAGATTCTTCTAGTCTTTGCTTTTTTAGTGTGCATTCTTTTAAAAATAAGTAAAAATCACTGTGTTTTCACTTAATATACTTTATGTATTTCCCTTGTCAGTTAATACTCTAATAATGGTCCAAATCTTCTTAAGAAGGCCAATTATTTCTACCTAACTGAGTCCAGTGGCAGTAGTAATCTAAATATCCTCAGTGTCTTGTGCTTTTTTTTACTTTTCGCCTTTAATGTCATTATGTTTGTTTAGGCTCATGAAGGCAGTGTCAGCAGGATCTGTTTTTTGTTAGAAAATAGCTGCCTTTCAATTTACTTGTGATTAAGGAATATAGAGGTCTAAAATTTTTCTTAAAGCTATGGGTCAGATTAAAAACATATTTAATGAAAGCTTTTTCTTATTCATTTACTTTGTTAAGTTTGTATAACTAATGAGAGATCATACTGCTTGCAGCACAACTCCCTATACTCTAGATATTTCTACAAATATCTTTGGGGCTGTTTATGTTAAATATTATTTATGAATTATGAATGCTTTTTCCCTCCCTTTCTTCCTCTCTCTAGCCATCACTTTCTGCAGGCACTGTTCAAATAGTCTGCATACCCAATAAATGGCATTGTGCAACAACTTAGTAGAAAAGAACCAAGCCTGGTGGGGAGATGACAGATGTTTTATTCCAGTTGCTTCCTCCAAACAGGAATAGTAGGTACAAGGTGCCTTCCAGGGTGACTCTGTGGAGAGTCAAGCTTTGTATTTTAACTTTTGAGTTACTTTGATACTACCAAAAAGATACTGCAGAAACAGAAATAATTTCTACATTATAAATTGGATATATTTTTCATCAATAAGCTAACAAATAATTCTACTTTATAAGTTTTGAAATTTATAAAGTGTTTGAAAATTGCATGTATAATGAAAAATTTAGAAAAGTTTAATGTTGAATGGTAATTGCTTTCATTTTATAATCACAAAAAGATTTTATTTAGGAGTCATTCATTACTGTAACATTTAAAAAATCAAGTTTATGGCATTACACATAAAAATGAGAATCTCTTAAACTAATTCTTCTATACATAGGCTATAACTAATATGAACCAAAACATAGTGAATCTATATTTTTAAAAAAAGCATTAAGATTTAAACAGTAAGGGCAAAGTAGTCTTTGTATTGAGAGGAAAAGACTTTTTATATTTCCTGATTCCCGACATATAGAACCTTTAGCAGATGGAGGGATAACGAATAAACACTATCTCTTTTTATTTCATTTTTGTTGTTGTTGGAAGGTATACATATTGTAGTCCCTGGAACTTTTCCATTCTTTAAAAATAAAAAATATATATTTTCACTAACATGTTGCATCTTTTAAAAGTAAAAATGTTCATTATAAAAAAGCTTTTTCTAAAAAAATCTTTATCCTAAAGATGAAAACCCAGTGAGGAGGCTATAGCTTTTCGGGCTGGACCAGCCAGATGGAGCAGACAAGAGCACTTTGGTGGTGACTCAGTTTAGCCCCGCTCTTTGACTGGAGCACAAAACAAATTAAGAGGTTTTAATCAACATGGAGAAGTTTTTTTTCCCCCAAATTCAAACAGCTGGTCTGAATAATTTATTCACTCTTTATTTAAACAATCTGCTTTCATTTTTTTCCTGTTGTATTGTTTCTATTCTAGAAAGTACAATGCCCTATCTCCAGGTTGGGAAACAAGAACCTTAACTCCCTAGTAGATCCAAATGTGACATGAGATGAATATGCATTTATATGTAACAAATAAGAGGGAATTAAAGTTTAAGGTTAAAATTTAATGTCCACTGAGAATCTCAGCACTACTGTACTATTCAGATCACACACACACAGTTAAAAGGACTAAAAGCTTGTTTTGTTCATGTATCAAGACGAGGTGAGGTATTTTGGTAGGTAAGGTGAGGAACAAAAAGAGAAAGACCCAGTGACATGAAGATCAATGCTTTACTCTGAGCTTGCCCAGGGGCAAAAAAATTCTACAGCTATTTCCATGACAGGTTGGGAAGGAGCACAGACACCATGTTGAATACAGCTCCCTCATACATCTGTTGATTTTTAAGTACCTGTTAGAATGGAGTAACAGTCTAGTGTTATGACAGACTATCTACTCAAGTAAATCGTTCTGCCTCCCGCACTGTTATTTCAAGTGGGTAATTCATTTGTCACTTCCCATCTGAAAATATTGATTAAGTGTTGGACGGGCAGAGAATAGCAACGAGGCTGCTTTTTAATGAATTCAGGGCTCTTCCAATAAGGACAATGTGGGGCAAAATGCAATGAGATTTCTTCTTTTAAGACTGATAAACTGGCATGGGGTCACTTGCCTTTCCAAAGCACAATTAGCCTTGCAGAAATAAGTATTGAGACTGCCATGACGATGATTTTGTAGGCTGTCATTAGTTGGATGAAGATATCCTGGTATCTACTTTTTCCTACTCTCCCTCTACCCTTCTCCAAGTTTATAATGTCATAATTGAATGTATCATGCTACACAGCCTAACTAAGAGGTAAGGTAGGATGGTCACGGGGAAAAGCACAGAGTTTGAATCAGGCCATTTTGGTTTGAATCTGGGATCCAGAACTTCTTAGCTGTGGGATCTTGGGCAAGATAGTTACTTTCTCTAAGCCTCAATCTCCTCTTTAACAAAATAGTTAAGTAACAGTGCCCAGAACAGAGTTCAATGAAATAAGTATGTATTGCTTGATCTTGTATCTGCTGCAGAATAAGCACTTAATTTTATTTTACCAAGATATTTTTTTGACAAATCAACTTCAGAACCTACAAGGACTCTTCTGTAGAATGCCATGAGTAGTTTTTCCCCAGTTTAAGATTCAAATTTAGCCTGTTCTAGACTAATATACTTACGTGTATATATATGCAAATCATAATTATAGAGATACACATAGTTTCTTTCTGTCTCTTGCTATGTATTTGCATACACACATACACATAGGTAAGTGTAGTCTATGAGAGTTTGCGTGTCCATTAGTAGTTTTCGACTGCTAAAGGAAATTGTGTGACTTCACCAAACTTGGATTTATGAGACTGTTAAAGGAACCACAGGAATAATATTGAGCTGGGAGGGAGGAGGAGACTGGGGGAAGTCGACATACCATATAATCTCAACAGTGGCAGTGCAGTAATGAAATATGTATATGCAACTTGTTCTGTCTTCCTGGAAAATGGTACTTTTCCTGTACAAACTTAAATATCCCTAGGAAAATATTCTTCCTCAGTCTCCCTTGTTAAATACTCTCTCGTTGCACACATAGAGGTACAATAGTTGAATAAAACAAAGAGTGACTTCATGTCCAGCACTCAGTTGTTTGTGTTCACCTGTGACATTTACAAGTGAAGACATACAGAGCCTTCTTTTGTTTCCTGGATAATCACTCAGGTGTTAAAGAAGTTGATTCAGTTTTAAATGGCATGATTTTCCCATGCCTCGGGAAAATAACTGATGGCTTTCTTTTTTCTTTTTCCATAGTTCAAATATACACACTGCAAAGTCATGTCTAACTGTTTAATTTTACAAGACTGAAAATATTGGATTTAAGGCTTAGGTTTTAGTTTAGGTTTATTCTTGGTGTCCAACCCTGTCTAAACTTTCACAGGCAAATCGGAAATGAAACACAATTGAAACTAAACCGAGCTTTTTCTGCCTGCAAAGGGGCCTTAATATTTCACTTTGTGTTTTCAGACGGAATCTAATGAAAACGTGATTTTATACAGATTCCTTGTGTCAATTATTCCCTGTATCCCTTCTAAACTGATCTGTGCATTCAATGTGAAGCTTCATTAAGGATCAAGCCAAGTAGTCTTTAAAAAGTACAGGGTTTTGGTGATAGACAGATGGTGGCTTTCATGATGTCAGGAAGTGTCAGATATTATGGTTGGCTGTGGAATGGTGGCTACTATCCAAACAGATTGGGAAACAGACAGAAAGAGCAAGAACACCATTTGTTTTATTTAGATACATTGTGAACAGAAGGAAGCAAGACAGAGCATACTTTTACACATCTTTTTTCCACTCCTTGTGAAAACAGTTTAGGATTTGTTATGTTATATTAGCCCTTTCGTTATGCAAAAACATGTGAAAGCCAGAGATGCTGGTGAAAGAATTCGTCTCATTGTGATTTTCTATGAAGTTTGTTTATTCTTATTCGTACCGAATGTGATTTCTAAAAACATTTCTTCTCATTGGAAGCATCAAATGCTTACAAGTGAGATGAGGCCCTTCAGCAGTGCTGCACAGTTAGGAGATTAGGAAGGCAGTATTGACTTCCAGACCCAGATGAGCAACTCTTTGAGAATTTGATCAAAAATTTCAGTGCCTAAGCTGAAGGTGGTTGGTTCTTTGTGAAGAACTGTAGGTCTATGTAGGTCCTGAAGGGATTTAACTCAAACTGGCAGCCAGAGGGCAGTGTGAGTTCCAAACAGATACATGGGGTCCGGTTACAGGATTAAAGTTTTCATGGTGTCCTTGACCTAGGAATCATGTGTGCCATCATATATTGGTGGAGGTCTTCTTAATCCTTATAAAACAGAAAATATAAATTTGCTGGTATATTGAACAGAAAAAATACCTTTAAACTTCTTTGTTCTGCTCTTTACTTATATTTATCTATTATCTTAATCTATCATGATCTTTTATGCCATCCCTTGAAAGGTGACCAAAGTTCTGGCATTTTGGATGGATTAGAGATCCAGTGCCACAATCTACTTTACAGTTGTCCCCAAATCATGGTGAATGTTTTGGAAATATGGTTCCTAATGTGACACCTTATGTATTTGAATATCATGGATGGTAATACAATCCTAAATGACTAAGAAGGAATATAACATTACCTAAAGAATTTGATAGTCTTAGGATATACAGAATCCAAGGATTTGGGATGCAGAACGTCCCTGATAGACCACTGAAGATCAGGGGTTTTCACACTGTGCTTTCTATAGCCCAGAAATTTCAAGAGGTTCTTTAGGGGCTAGGGTGCAAGGTAAGTGAGAGGTCAGGACTTTGGTCTGTTTTCTCCACTTTATCTAAACAATGGGGTAAATGAATAGCCTTTCCAGCCCAGAGACAAACAGAGGCTGGAATTTTGGCTTAAGAAATAAACATTTCTTTAATGGAAAAGTGTAAGGCATTTAGCCAGAGCTGAGAGTTGGGCATGATTGCTTTGTCATTGCTCCCTAAATTCAAACAGGAGTGTGATTCCAGAGAAAGGTAGGGAATAACTATGGTAAAGTAGAAGGGCCCACTCCCTCTCCACTTTCCTCCCTCTGCCCACCCTCACTACCATGATTTGAGGCTTGATGTGACCAAAATAAACAGAGGCTTTAAAAACGTAGGAGATCCTGAAAATAAGATATTTCAGCTAACTTCCCAGGATCCCTCTTTTTACTTCCCCTCCCCTGCCCAAAACAAAACCAAAGACCAAAAAAGCTGTGAAACAACAAAACAATATCTAAAGCAGTAGAGGGACCTCTTTTGAAAATGAACTAATCCACAGTCGAATGAGACCTACTGTGAATACTTTACTCTTCACTGGGGACTTTTGTACTCATAATATACATGCTGAAAATAGTCAATCTTTGTTAGTCACCTGTTTACTCAAAAGCAAAGCAAAGCTCTCACATGCTTTATTTCGTTTGTTAAGATAAGCACAGCCATCAGCAAGAGAAAATACTGAGATACCTACCTGGTGGAAAGCGCAACTGTGGATTGTTGGTAGGGACTGGAATAGACAGAGAGGAAGGTAATGCAGATTTTTTATGCTAAGGGTTTATGCTAAGGACTGACTCCAGAGTTAGAGTGAATCTCATAATTTCTACAAAATTTTGGTTTATGCAGTAAATTTTATTGCCTTAAATAAAATTAATTCTTATTCTATCATGGAAAGGATCTGAACCACTTGACAGGTTAAAATTATGTTTCTCTAGAGCATGATTTTAATATCAGCATTGGTTAGGACTCATCAACTGTTGAAAGAATTGTTGTAAGGAGAAAGGTAACATTAGAATATTTGCCGAAGCCCTTAATTTATATCATGGAATTAAAATACGTTTGTGTCATCTTAAATCTCACTTGGACTTTCAAAGGAATGGTACACACTGAATCTATATTAAGATGTGGGTTACCAGAAGAGAAGGCATTTGATATTTATTGCTCAAATGTCATTTCATTAAGTTCCACACAACTACATGGAGAGTTATATGTAAAATACGATGCCACAACTTGGCAATTCAACTTCTTACTTGGAAAAGAAGATGAGGCTTTGTTTCAATGTAATTTTCTATGAAATTTTTAAAGAGAATATAATATGTAAAAAAAACCCCTCTCATTAGAAATATACATATTTTTAAAGATTTTTACTTATTTCAGAGAGAGCAAGTGAGAGAGAAAGCACACAAGCAAGAGCTGGGGCTAGGGTAGAGGTACAGGGAGACTCTCTGCTGAGCAGAGAGCCCAATGCAGGGGTTGATTCCAGGACCCTGGGATCATGACCTGAGCTGAAGGCAGACACTTAACTTACTGAGCCACCCAGGTGCCCCATTATTAGAAATACTAAATGCTTGAAACAGAGTGAACTCACTCTGCAAAAATCAGGTTCTTTTCCCTCTGATGTTGACAACAAGAAAACCCAAAACCTCCTTACTTTATAATTAGTGGACAAAATTTTTTTGCCCAAGTTGGTTGGTGTTAGATTGACAGGTTAAACCCAGAGCTATAAACTTTTGATCCAGTATAATTTTAAGATGATATGGCTATGTCTGTATACTACCATGCAAACTTTGATTAATTTAGACACAGTAACTGGTTTAAATCAACTTTTTAAAACACACAATCTAGAATTATCCTTAACTGTTGTTGGATATTTCCAAATCCCACATTTGTAACTGGTAATGGCATAAAACTGATCAGTTTTATACCTTATACATATAAAGTATATTTGTTTTATTTTTATGACACAAACCTCTTCTTAAAGGCCTTATGATTTCACTCATAGAATTTGTGCCTCTTTGGGGAGAAAGGAGAATGACAGATGCTGATTGTCTCATTTCTGGATCCTTTTAATCTCTGATAGGGAAAGCTTAGCCATGGTAAATTGGGAAGTAAAAACAATCTGAAATTCCTTTATATTGAGGTAATACACAGAGATGAAGAGTTCACTCTCAGAGGGAAATGAAGAAAATTCATTCAGAGTCTTGCCATTCAAAATAGCCTAAATTGACATTTTAACACCTTTCCTTATGGTCTATTTCTGTTTTGGGCTGAACTTCAGGTAAATACATTTTAAAAATCCTATTTCATATCAGAATTTTAACAGTTAATACCCTTGAATAGTAGGATTAGTGCTTAAATTCAATGCTTTTTTTTGGTAATTTCTCCAATATTCAATTTTCTCATGATTTTGTATTTCTTTTACAGTCAAAAGAATATATTTAAAATAATGAAAATAAGTTAGTCTGCAGCATTTGTCCTGGTAGATTTATGAGTCAGAAGTTGGGGAAACATGGGACTATTTCAGACAGAGACTCTTGGTAGGAGGATGGGGAGACTAAACTTCACAGTGTCACTGGCTTCTGAGTTCAGTGGATGTCAGTGGGACCCCCATACCTTGACTGCCTTTGGATTGGTTCCCTTCTAAGACTCTGTGGATTAAGGTTACATGGTTTAGCCTCACATAATCACTAGACCCATTCAACAGAAGAATCTATTTCTCCAAATCTTATGGTTCAGTTATATTGATACTGACTTGATTTGAGGTGTGTGGCCATCCTTGGATCTATCATTGTAGGCAGAAAGAGGATAGTCTGTTAAGTTCTGCTTTTTTCATTCATTCACCCTCTGGATCCTAGGAATGAAACCTGAAGAACGTGGCTGAGAATGGAATGGAGAGTTTACCCAAATCAGAGTTAAGGTAGCTTTACAGTAAGAGGATAGTATAGGTGTTGGGAATAAAATAAACAAATTTCACTGGAGCTTTTTTGACAACACACACTCCTTAATGTTTGCCTGCCTCATGGACTTACTTCTTTGCCTGTTTCTTCATGTATTTTCTATCACTTCCCATCACCCAAGTGATTTCAAATACTTTGGCTCCTCAGGTCATCTCTCTTCTTGTCTATTCTCACCATATACCCCTTAGACAATTTGATCCACTTTGAATGTTTTCATCAGCATAACCATATGCTGGTACTTACTAAGTCTTTATTTCTGTCCCAGCTTTCTCTCCTCTGGACAAAGTCTTCCTATCTGCCTAAGAACCTCTCTCCATGGATGTCCTACCCTCAACCTTCACTAATCTCCTAGTGAAATTCTCACATACCCTTGTGAATCTGGTTTTCCTTTTCACCTTAGAGAATGCCACCTGCGCTCCTATTAAGTATTAAGCCAGTTTTCAGTCCTATTTTGTCCGTATTCTTGAAAATATCACCGTGCCTCTATTTTTCTTGCCGCTGTCATTCCTTGCCCACACTGCAGGAGTAGTTTTCCATTCACCTCTGCTGACGCTGAGCTCCTCCCTGGTCCTCCGTTTCCACCTGCTAAAGTTACTTTCTGAAATAGGATCATACCACTCCTTCGCTCAAAACCCACACGTGAATTTTCCATTGCATTTGGGGTAAGATCTTAATGTTGTTTATGAGGGACCTTTATGTTCTAGTCTCCCCTTAGTTGTCTAGCCTCATCTCTCATCACCCAGGCCCTGAATTAGTGGGTCACACAGGACAGCTTGTACTGGCTTGAATCCTCTTGAATCATGTCGAATTCACTCCAGGCATTTGAGAGATCAACATTTTAGCTAATTATTTTCTGTGTCATGGTCCTTTGCAATGGACCAGTCACCTTTTATGCCGATTTTAAAACTGAGATATATGCCTCTCCTACCCATTATGGAGTTTTAAACTCTGGTTTAAAGTTCCTTTCTTCCTTGACTTTCTTGCCCAGTGGACTGAATAACCCTTGAAGACAGGGACTTTGTCTTAATCACAGTTTATTTCTAGCCTCTAAAGACAGTGCTGTGTGCTTAATTGTCTCCCAAAATAATGTTTACTGAGTGTGTGAAAGCAAGTGTTCCCTCATGTTACAAAGAACCCTCACAGCCATAAAGAAGTTGGGGCTTCTTAAGGTTATACAATGACTGACTTACTGTGGGTGTGGCTGCAGGCCAGTATGTTAGCTTTACAGTTACATCGTTAAGTTTCTCTGCAGGTTTTTGGGGCAAAGTCAGAGTGGTCTTGCTGAAGAGGATCATGTTCCTTTAGCTTCAGGAGTTTATTGGCATCAAATGAGATAGTTCTTTCTTTCTTTCTTTTTTTTTTTTTTTTTGAAGTACCTATATAACATCTCAATAATGATAGATTGATTATCAACTCTCTGAAGAGAGTTGATAGCCTAACATGAGGGTAGGAATCATTACCTTCAGTTGGTCATTAATCCCCAAGAAATATCCTTCCCCCCTCTGCAGTAATTGCTCTTACAAATTGAAAAGTAGAAATATATTTATGCAAGCCTGAAAATTTCTGTTTTCTCCCATTTCAGTTGTATGTACAAGGCATTTCTAGAGACTTAATGTTCTGTACTTAGGCTTCTCAGATTGCTTAATACAGTTTTCCACACTCAGCTTCTACAGTGGGTAAGATTTCCTCCATCACTTCTAACCCAATGATCAAAGCAACAATCAAAACCCATTTCATGTGAATACTATTCTGAAGAACATTTGTACATTTTCCAACAGCCAATCTGCCTTATTACAGCATAACTCAGTTGATACTTCTGCTTGCCTGTTATGTATCATAAGGTTTTCTTAAAAGAGGATTCTTTATTCTTATGGAGGTAAAGCTATATAGTGAGAGGGGAAAAAAAAAACTGATTTGAAACTAAGCGTCTATCTACTTGTTTGAAGGGTTTGTGTGTGTGTGTGTGCGCGCGCACTTTAAAACCGTTGTTTTTATTTGTTATGAAAGCTAAAGGTGATTTATTTCTATGATCATATATAATGAAATTGATAGATGTTTAAGAGTCTGTCCTGTAATCAATAAAGGTTTCTATAGATGTATTACTAGGTTTTCTTCTGTGTAATGGCACAAAACTAGAGGCTGTAATATTTTAACTTATGTTTGTGGCCAATTAGACTCTCATATCTGATCTCACTTGTGGTCAGTAGCAAACACTGGTGCTCTTGCTGGCCGTGTTTTATGCTGTGCAAGACAAAACAGTCCCTGGCTGAATGATTGTATAATTAGTCACGTATGCAGTAAGCTCTGAGCAACTAAACCAGTATTCTTAGATTGTATAACTTGAGTCATGTTATGTAACTATGATGATGATTTGTGGACAAGACCTAGTCTTTCTTTGGAAGTGGCCTCCATTTAACAGGGAAGCACATTTCCTACAGGTTCCTTTTTCTTCCTTCATACTTGAGTAGAAGAGTGAATGGAGTTGATGAATCTGGTACAAAGACAAATATGGTCACTTAGGAAAGCAAGGTAACTGGACTTAGTCCATTTCTGTTTCGTGGTTGATAGGTTATTGTACTTGGGAACAATACACAGTTTGTGAGGTTTTTTTTTCTGCTTTGAAAATTATTTAAAACACATTTAAATTCAAATTATACAGAAATACTTTTGCCCATTTCCATGGCCATCAAGACAATTCTCCTGCCTTAGGAGCAAGATGAACTATTGCTCCCTTCCTATTAAGCCAGCTATGATTCATGACTCAGTCACTCATTTGTTCTTATTTTGCACTAAAAATCACCCTATGCATTAACATTTTTCCTTGTTTTGCTTTAGTGTGGTTTCTGATTGGTTTCATGAATGTACAAAATGCTGAAGATTGCAGCCTTTGAAGGCAATTGTTTTGATTTTTATAATTTTGAAAGAGTTGCTTGGAGAAGTAATACACATTTTTACAAAATGTTTGTGATGATGATAAGAGCACTTAAAATGGTACTAGGTGTGAAGTCTGTCATGTTGGGTTTTAATTTTGGTTTTCCCAGAGTTGAGGTACTTAATTTAATACAGATCACTTAATTATTCGAAGACTCAGGTTCTCAGAAATGATAGGAATAACCTCAGAAGTCTACAGTACGTAATAAGTCTATGCTAAAGTCCTTATCCTTCTTTCTGGCTCTTGGTGGGTAGGCAAGAAATCAATGTTGTTGTTTTTTTAAGATTTATTTGTTTATTTTAGATAGAGAGCAGAAGCATGTGAATAGGGAGAGGGGCAGAAGGAGAGAGTCAAGCCGATTCCTCACTGAGCCAGAGCTGGACAGAGAACTCCATCCCACAACCCATGAGATCATGACTTGAGCTGAAAGCAAGATTTGGACACTTGGTTTCCAACCAAGTCAGACACCTGACTGGGCCACCCAGGTCCCCCAGAAATCAATGGTTTTAAATTAATAATACCTAATCTAGGTGTTAACAGACCAAACAAAACATGTATTCAGGATTGAACTACAGTTGAAGTTAATCTGAAATAGTGAAGTTATAGAGAGTCTAATTTCAAAATAAGTACAAATTAGACTGAACTCAAAAGTTTTTATCCTCCTCCTTCTCCTAGGTTAATGTTTGCCTGCATAAGTTTTTGTATCACATCAAGGAAACGATAAGACTATTAAATCCTCTTGAAGTTGGACATGTAAACTGCGAGAAATGATAAGCTGAATTTTCAACAGCTAACTTTTTTGTAAATTACATTTGCCATAGAGAGATCTAAGTAATAATAATACAAAAAAGGCTGGAGATTATAGTATTCTTTCTGTAAATTAGCAATGTAATTATAATGGCTTCAAAATGCTATGGGAGTATTACAGAAAATAGAAAATATAAAGCTATAAAGATATGAAGTAAAAGATGAATTTATGAGGATTTATATTATAAATCACCAGTTAATGCATCATGTTTATGCATTAATTCATTTCACAAACACTGAGAACTCACAGTGTGTCAGATACTAAGCTAGGTTCTGTGAAAAAAAAAAAACCTAGAAAGCAGTTCCCACCCTTACAGGGCTATGATCCACTGAAAGATAAGGCTAATAAAAACATTTTATATGTGGAGAAAATTGTATGAAAAGCAGATAGAAAGGATTAACAGCATGGGGTCAAGGGCCCCGGAGAAGTTTCCTTGTACTTTGACCCCTAATGAAAGAGTAGAAGTTGCAATATTAGTGGGTGTGCATGTGTATTTGTATATGTGTATGAAATGGAGGGAGGAAGAGAAGGTTGCATGCAGAGAGGAAGCTTACACTCTGAGGCCTGGAAATGACAGCAGATGCATGTGGTCTGTAGTGAAGAGGAAAGAAATGAGGGCTGGAGAGGATATCAAGCTGAAAGAGTGAGCTGGAGACAGATCTGAGAGTCTCTTTTAAGCCTTCAAAAGCATTAAAGATTTTAAGGAGAAGCCACTAAAGCATTTTAAGCAGGAAATGATGTGGTCAGATTTTGTTGTTGTTGTTGTTGTTGGTAAACTCCGTTTTGATAACTTTTCGGTTTATTGGAGTAATACTTAATTTGTGACCACACAAATAACAAATGGAATGAAGCACCAAGAGAAGATACAGAGTATTGCTAACTATTTAACAAGTTAAAAAGGGTTCTTCTCTTTCTCCTTCTCCTTGTCCTCCCTTTCCTCCTCCCTCCCCCTCTCTCCCCCTCCCCCTCCTCCCTTCCCCTCCCCCTCCTTGTCCTTGTCCTTCTTGTCCTCCTCCTCCTCCTCCTTCTTCTCCATGAAAACATGTAATAAGGGACGGTGCTTCTCAAACTATCTGCAGTGGAATACTAGTTTTCTTTTTTCTTTTCATTACCTGTCACAGACTGATAGCTTTATTAAATGCAATAAGGAAGAATGATTTGGAAAATAAACTTTATAAAAACCTACATATAAAATGTAAGCTTCCATTTATTATTTTTTATTATTAGATTCAGTAGGCATAGCATTGTTTTTCCATGAATATAACGAGAACAAACATAGGGAAAGAGGAAGGAATCTGAGACTATCCACCTTGCTCATTGCAAGTGTGTGGGTGGTTAACATTTCTGTCCTTATCTCATCGCAGACCATTAAAAATATAGGCCACAAACCACATTTTGAGAGAGTTCTACATTAGCAATTAGTCTATATACTGATGATATAAAAAATTGTACTTTGGAGTTTTTTTGTTTTGTTTTTTTGTTTTTGTGCTTTGGAGTTTTTGAAGGGCGAGAAAAATGAAACAAAATTAAGTTCAGCAAGAGGCAGTTGGATACCGTGTAGAGATATATGAAACTTAAAGATTGTAAACTCTTTCTATATAGCTTCAGAATAATCAAGGAATATTACAATCTTCTTTTTCTGGATTAAAAAAATGGCTTTGGGTGTCATTTTGCCTGTCGTACTACCCATCCAACCTGAAAAGCATTACATTGACCTTGCAGGTAGTGAGAACCAATGAGTTTGACTTTAGTTATTTTCTAGAACATTGTTACAATGCTTGTGTTGAAAGTCTAAGATCTCTCTGTTGACAGCAACTTTCTAAGAAACATGGTATGGAAAGAGTGGTATTGAACTGTTGAGGTAATACTTGATTTTCATATGTTAGATACTAGAAAGCAGGAGTAAAGTCTACCAAGGAGTAGCTACATGGATATATGGATGCTGATGGAAATGGAGAAAATTAACTTCGCATTCATATGTCTTTATTTAAAACATTAATGTAGACAAATTTCATTAATTTGAAAAATTTGTTTTTCCTTAGGCATTTATTAATTCACTTGTTAATTTAACCTATCCTCATTGAGCATCGATTATAAGCCTATAACTGTGTTGGGAGCTAGAATTATAGAAAATATGATTATACGTGTAAAAATTGCTCATCTGGGAAAAGGTGGACAGAAATATAAGGAACCACAATTTGATGGTTTAGACATTAAAGTAGTATCCATGACAGAAGTTTAGTTTTGGGAAAGACTTAAAGCCTTCCACATCTCCCAGGAGTGGAGAGATATCATTGTGATAAGTCTGAAGCTCTGTAATACAAAATGATCAACACATGTACTTTAGGATATAATGCAGCTCATATCATTTTCCCTGGCCAGTGTTCATATATTTTTTGTTTCTCACCAGTGTTCTTAAATGGCCCCTCTCAATTTTGATTTATTCATTTTTTTTCCTACTGGGACTATATCCTATCATTAGAATATAGTAATAATCAACTAGTTACAATCAACTAGTAATAATTACAATGAAATTAATAAATAGAAAGTAACTCATGAATTAACTCTTATAAGCCAGTCACTTTACAATTTTTATTTAATCCTTTCAACAGCTGAGAGATATGGCCATTTTATGGATGAGAAAATTAAGGTAATTTGCCCAAGGTGATACAGCAATTATGTAGCTACATGAGAATTCAAGCCCAGATAATACTGCTATAGTGTTTTCTAGCATGAGCCATTATTATGATTTTTCCAGACTTTCTCCCTGATGCCCAGATCCTTTATATTAGTGCCTATCTGCATTCTAACCCTATGCCTCTGAAGAACAATCTAAGTCCACGACTTCTTCAGATCTTTATTTTCTGGGTTGTCTGCTTCTCTTAAGGAATTGGTCTATTCACTTCAGTTATAGAGCAGATGAGCTAAACTTCTTGGTCTGAAAGTGTATTTTTTTTTTTAAGATTGTAACCCATCTCAAATCTTTTTTTGAAAGAAGTTAACATCTAAATCTTGAGTGTATCAGTTTTATTTAATCGTTGAAAGAGCATCATAAATAAAATGGATCTGGTTCTACAGCAAAGTATTAAAGAAAAAGACTTAAAAACTGTTAGGTAAGCCCTATTTTGCTTACTATCATAAATTAGCATGAATACTTGCATTCTCTACCTTGTGTCTGGCAAGCGTTGGGCATTTTAAATTAATGAATTTTTCAACCACTTAGGGAGGAGATTTAAAATAAAGTTTACTTTCAAGATGTAACTTGAGACTGAGTTATACCACTGTTTTATTATTCCTAATGGCACCGAGTCAATCCACAGATATTTCAACCTGCAATTTTCTGCTGTTATGAAAATGCATAATGTTAATCATTGTAATACTTCATAATCTGACCATAAACCAATGTTTATAGTCAGTTAATCATTGTATTACTTTGCTTTAGGTAATTTAGTACATTACCATAATGTAGCAATCTACTTAATATAAATTTTAAAGTGAACACAATAAAAGTTGTATAGCATTAATATATTATGCATGCTAACCCGAAATTTTAAAATACAACTGAAGTTTGGACAGAGTTCAGATGTTCTATGACTTTGGTTTCTTCTGTCTTTCCTGGGAAAAGAGGGAAGACTTAAAAGCAGAGAAGTACACTCATACTCTGCTTCCAATTATTTATGCATCTGTCACAACCTGCTTCAGGTAAGAATAGCTTTGACTATCTGCAGGCTGTCAATTACGAATCTACAACTACTCTCTTTTTTTTTTTTTTTTTTTAAACAACTACTCATTTTTGAAAGACTGAACTTTAAGGACAACATATCCCAAATTAAAAAAAAAAATCAGTAAGCTTGGGAATAGTTGGGAGTAATTTAAATAATGTGAAATAGTGCTTTGCTTACAATGGGCTTCAAGGAATTTTTTTATGAACATTTCGAATAAACACTAAGATTTCAAGACAATGAAATTGGGTATAATCGTGGTTTTGAAAATCCATTTACTGAGTGGCTGCTAGTTTCCAGGCACAGCGTTAAGTGCTTTCTTTGGGCATTATCACCTTTAGCCCTCATCCTAAACCTGAGGTAGAGATTGCAATCTTGGCATGTACAACTTGAAAATCTGGTAATGCCAAGCTGTGGTGTTGGTTGAGATTTTTCAAAAACAGCAAAGAACTCTGTACTCATAAGGGCCTTCCCTCCATTCTTTGAATGATGATGAAGAATATGGGTACTGGGGACATGTTTATGGCTCCCAGCCACCAAAGTCAGACCTGGTATGCATCAAAGTCAGCATCTGGTACGCCCACACTGATGGGACTAGGTGGTGGATTCAAGGAAGAGACAGACTATTGTTATGAATCAGAAAAAAGCTGTATATACATAGCTCCCATGTGAATGAAAATCGGTTGAGCATATTCTAGCTATCAGCCTCCATGTTGACAAAACTTCAGTAACGTTTGCCAAAGGAAAATTTGGTGCATATTAAAAAAGTCACCTGGGAATTCTTTTAGGAAGATTAGAGTTTTGTGGTTCACTTGGATTTTAAAAATATTTGCACTGTCTTCAAACAATGAAGTCCTTTCAGGACTATTATTCCTGACAAGACATTCAGAATTACATCTTTATATGGATTTGTTCTATTAGGTGAACTATATTTAAAAAATATGAAGAGCTAACCTACTTGTTCTTCTTCTTTCAACCCTACCAGAGTGTGGTGAAGAATGAGACACATTAATTTTTTTGAGACACATTAATTTGATTAAATGATTGAAAAATGTGTTTTTGTTTGTTTTGTTTTGTTTTACAAAATAAAATTTTCTCTGCTAGATGCTTTGGACTTAGAGAAAAATAAATGAAACAGCTAGAAACTGCGTAAGCAGTGATTAGAAGCATGATAAGACTAGCACAGAGGTGCCTAAACTTGCTGCCTACTAGAATCACCAGGTGGTCTTCAAAAAACTTCAAAGCCAAGGCCACACCCCCAGGCAATTGAATGATAATCTAAAAGGTGGATGGGTATGAGATACAGATACCAGTACTTTTGCAAGTTTCCCAGTGATAGTAATAAGCTAAAAAGTTAAGGAACCATTGACCTATTTTATCTTGCATAATGGGCATTGCTTTCAATCTTGGGCTTTATTTTGTTTAAGATAAGTCTATCTCAGATTAAATATTTTCATCATACTTTTGTCTGAACATAAACATAACAATGAGTAGAGATTATGTAATACATTGTGTGCTTCATGAATGAATATCACTGGTGTAGACTGAGATGGTGAAATTCTTTTCACCATATTTTTTTAATAAAATTTTTTATTTTTCAGTGTTCCAAGTTTCATTGTTTATGCACTACACCCAGTACTCCATGCAATACGTGCCCTCCTTAATACCCACCACCGGGCTCACCCAATCCCTACCCCCCTCCCCTCCAAAACCCTCAGTTTGTTTCTCAGTGTTCATAGTCTCTCATGGTTTGTCTCTCCCTCTGATTTCCCCCAACTCACTTCTCCTCTTCGTATTTTAGAAAACAAGACAAATGGACTGTTTAGAGAAATATCTTGGTTTAAATAAAATTCACTGGAAAAAATAAAATCACAACAGAATATTTAC